>JAWWEO010019425.1:0-14470 GCA_035582975.1 Ormyrus labotus | reverse complement strand
ATTGCGTCTAAAGTTGTCTTTAATTAAGCTTATTATTATTATCTTCTGCATATTTTTTTCAGATTTTTTGCTTTGCGGCCGAAAGTACATTTCATTGCTAGTTGATGCCCGCCTCGGCTTCGCCTCGGTTTTCCACCCATGCATGGGTCGTAATATACTATTTCTAAAAATACTAAAATTTACGTTTGCTGAAAAAATCACAAAAAATATTTTAATTATTATTTTAACATTATCAAACATTTTTTTATGCATTATATATTATGCTTTATTGATTTTTAACAATTTTGTAAAAGAATTTCAATTTATAAATTTCGAATAAGCGCAATCATCGCGTTTCAGTCGTGTCGCCACAGTCGCCATAGACTGTGCGTTTTCTATCAACTGATCGCATTTTAGTCCTAATGTTTTACCTCAAGCATACGTTGAGGTTAAATAAGTTTGTTTATTCTTTGTAGTAAAGTTTGAAATCATTTAACGTCTTCAAAGCAAATATTCCTGGACACAGAGCTATTATTTCAAAGCCGGTAAGTAGGTATTTTAAAGTTCCATCATTATTTCCAGCTGTCAAGCTAAAAAAAACTTTCATTTTTTTGTTTCAAGTCCTCTTTAGTCATCATTAGGATTTACTTTTTGGTGTTTTTTTTATACATTATTGTGTTTCAAATGTTATTCTAAAGTGTAATTCTGTAAGTTCTGTTATAGATCTGCACTTCCCAGCAGTGTGGCAGGATTAATTCATTTGCAGAGATTATGCTGGTTGCACATCATGTACCAGGACTGGAACAAGCTTGCTCTTATTGAAGAGGAAAGCATCATGAAGGTCTTGATTTAATAATGATGCTGATACTACTCGAGTAATGCTGATACAAGCTTTTAATGGTAGTTCGACAAAGAGGTGCTTTAACAGTCTATAGAGGAGTCCTTTTCTTTCTGACAATGGAGTGCGAACATCTTTAGTCATCTTTAACTTTTCAACATAAATGGTAATTTTAGTTTAAAAAGTTAGTGCTTTGCTGAGTGTTATATTTTCAGAATAACATAACAAGTTCTTTTATTAGTGTTTTCTGAAAACTTTAGTGTTTAGGAGTTTGGCGTAAAATCCAGACTGAACCGATAGATGAATTGTCATCTAACAGGACTTAAAATCTTTGGTTTTTATGTCATTTAGGGTTGATGTATTTTTTTTGTTAAATTTTTTTAGTTTAGTATTTTTAAATTAAGAAAAATTCAGAAAATTTGTTAAAAATGTACCAATATTTTGCAGTTTTTCATAATTTAAAAATACTAAACCAAAAAATTTTCATTAAAAAAATGCATCAGCCCTAAATGACATCAAAAACAAAGATTTTAAGCCCTGTTAGATGAAAATTCATTTATCGGTTCATTCTGGAATTTACGCCAATGCAAAAAATTTAAAATAGCAATATCTCTAGATCAAATGGGCCTACAGAGTAAAGTTTGGGCCCATTTGACCAAAATATGCTATATTTTTTATGTCTATTTTAAAAAGAAACCATAATCACATAGATTTTTTGTTTCGGTTCTTTTAATAGGAGGTAAAAATCAATATTAACCCCCTTAATGAAACTAACACCGTCTGCCCTTAGTATCATAGACGCTGTCTCTTTGAAGAACTGCGACAGTTCCAACGAGGCGGCTCAGTAACTTTAATTTCGAACGGCGTGAATACGATCCATGTATATGTTTTAAAGTCTTTTAACCCTTAGCTGCCACACTGGGGTCAGGCAGACCCCAGCCGTATTCAAGTCCAATTTAAAGTCCCGCTTTTCTCAAATATGGACTATGAGCGCCACCTGTAGTTAGTTGAAGAGTGCCTCCGACCCCTCGAACCCAAATCAAGTATTAGAAAACGTTACTATAGCTCTGGCAGCTGTGCAAAGATGAGTGGTGCCGTGAACGACCCCAGTGTGGCAGCTACAATTATTAATCGAATTAAAAAATTTTTGTGTGTGTTGTGTTTTGTAATCGTTTGAATGCAAGTATTGTAAGTATAATATTCTGACTAACCAACATTTTTTTTATTGCATGTATAATATGATTTCGTATTTATTAGATGGCGTATAATCTATGCTCTCGAACGCTACGACAGGAGTATTGGATGAACAACAACAAAATCGAGAAGACCATGTCTCGGACAACTCCGACGATGAAGTGGTTGAAATTTCTGCATTATGATGAAACGAAAGGAGGAACGGACACGTTTGACAAACTGTGTCATTCATATACAGTCACACGCAGAACAAGCAGATGGCCAGTGCGTATTTTTTACGGTATGCTTGATCAGGCTGCAGTCAACCCAAAAATTCTTCTCAAATGTAAGCTGAAAGCCGTTAATAGTACAGAAAAATGTACGGCAATCATGTGTTTTGAAAATCTGGGCATGTACCTGATTAAGCCTTACATTACCGAAAAATTCAAAATACCAACATTGCGCAGAAATATCAAGACCGGCATCGCTGCAATATTAAATATTGATCCTCAAAAAACAACTTATCAGAGAATCCAACTGCCAATAAGACAAAGATGTAGTGTATGCCCTCGAAAAGAAGATAAGGAAACAAACGTCGCATGCAGTAGCTGTGAAGCAGCAATTTGCGAAAAGCATCGTCTTAATTTTTGTCACTCTTGCGTTGGAAATTGAATTTGGACTCGTATTGCAATTTTTTTCTTTCACAATTTTTATATTTCAATGATTTTATATTATTATATAATGATTATATATGATATAATTATTGGTACTAGAATTTAATTATAAATTCGAATAAAATCTATATTTTGTCAAAATAACCAACTTCAATCTTTTAAATAAATACCTTTTTTTTACCACCGACTATCAAACTGTTTTTTTCCTTAAAGATACATGCTTCATGAGTACTCAGCTCAATTTTCAGCTCTTAATATAAAAAATGAAAAAAAAAATTTTTTAGTGAAAATAGGCATTTTTACCATTTTTTTAAAATAATTTTTGCACTAAACAATTTTTTATCAGTGCTAAAAAATATTTTTCAGAAAAATAACCATTCTATCATTTAAATAAGTATTAACGAATATCAGAATATTTTTTTTTTTAAGATAAAAATTCAATATTCGTTTTGCGATTAACTTTTTTAGTTAATCGCAAAACGAACGGAGCGACCCCAGTGTGGCAGCAGTGTGGTAGCTAAGGGTTAACCAACTGCGTACGCATGGATAATAAAATTGAAGGCAGTTATTTCCTATGAAATTGTGATAATTCCAAAATTTGGGTCCCTGAGAGTCCAATTTGGAATTTAAAGTCTTTTAATGGAGCTCGTACATATCACTTATAAAATTGAAAACATTTATTTCGGAAACTGCGATAGTTCTAATGTTGAGCTTCCCAATTAAAAACGGCATGGCGTTTGTTTACGTTTTAAAGTCTTTCATAGAGCGCCTGTGTAGTATATATGAGGTCGGAACAATAATGATAACAGAACAAGACACGAAAAGAGTTCGGACAAGAATGAATTTTATTTTGATGTGTCTGCTACATGAAGATATATGTTGTCACAGTTTTACCGAAATTGTAAAACTGGACAGGGATTTGGGAAGCTGGAGGAAAAACTGTAAAGGGAAAAGGATAAGGGAAAGCTCAGTGGAGAGAACGTGCGTCGGAGCATGCCGTAGCCGCTCGGGAAGGCAATAAAAAAAACACTTAAATCAATGATTATTCTACACACTATATATATATATATATATATTCCTATATTATACAGTTGTAAGTCATTTTTCAGTCTCAGCTCCACTCCTTCCCCCCCTTCGGCCCTTTCTCTATAACATTGACCTTCTTTTTACGGTGAAAATCTTTCTAGAAATTGTAGTTTTCAATAAATAAGAATTTGGCGCCATCATATTTCCACTTGACCCCCCTCCTGTCCCCCTCCGAATATAAAAATTATGGTTAATATAAATTATGGTTAATATTAATAATGTAATATAAATCAAGATATCCTAATCTTATTATTTAAAAATATAAGTTTATTATGTTATTATTATTAAATCCAGTTTTTCCACACAACCCATGAGGTAAATAAATTCTTTACTTGAAAACTTGGTAAGGTATGGTTTGTACACAAGAATTGTGCAAATATTAATTGTGCACAATTTAGCACAGCCCCATATATTTATAATATTAATTCAACTTTCAATAAACTGATTAAACTAGAAAAGAAAATTATAAATATTAATTTTAAGGGTAGAGTACAGTCAAAAATCATCAAAAACCTCAATTTTTTTTTTATTTTAGAAATGTTTTCTTGAAGTATCAAAGAATGTGATAGAACATTCATTAGAGTCAAAATAAACAAATTTCAATGAAATTTCATAAAAATAAATAATGCTTTATTTTTTTAATTTTCTGAATCATAATCTCAAATGTGCTACGAGATACTAAGTATGTAACGTCTATAACCCATAAAAGCAGTCTGAATTCAACAGTGAGAATCCACCCTAATATTACCATTATGGCCCTTGTACTGTAACACTGTATGCGCGTCGGCTGCTACTGTTTACTTCATTTGTTGGCTGACATTTTATATATTTATTTGTTCAAAATGAAGTTAATAAATAGAAACCATCATTCATCAAAACAGAATAATCTACAGAAACTTGCAACTAAAAAGTTGTTATGCTTGTAACGCCAGCGCTTATTGCAAATTTAAATTGCGCGCCGCGTTACAATAGTTCAACGAGAATCCGCTAGGTGGCCACCCGCTAAATTCAACCGCCTCGACTTCAAACTAACTCCGGAGGGGCATATAAGCGATAACGCAACCGACACTAGCAGGTTCTGGTAAACCGGCTTTAGATAAGAAGCCACGCTAGGACTTCCAAGTCCGGGTTTACCTAAGCTTCGATAGTGCGGCTGGCAAGGTTCGACCTCCAGCTTGCCACACACAGGTGGAGGCTAACTCCCTCCACCTTTATACTTAAAATCATACACGCGTTTAACGTGTAAAGCGTTCGCGACTAACCACCACCCCGACCGACACTACCCTGCCACGATACCGCATGGAGGGTATGAAAAGAACTTCATTATTTTCGTTATTGTGTAATATCGTGTAATTAAAAAATCATTTTACTTAAATAATTAAGATGCATGTATTATATACATATATATGAAGATGTATATGTGCAGTGTGTGTGTAATGATTTTCGTAAAAATTTAGAGTTAGATTCTTACATAATTCAATACGTAAATGGGAAATAACTTGCAAAAGAGGTTTAGCAACGGCTTGTACGTATTACTGTGGGTTGAAGGGGTATGCATTTTATATTTTTGGATTACTGGATATAGCGAACGCAGTGTTCTACTATATTTTGAATTTTAAACCAAACATTATACAGGAGAATCCCCGAAAATACCTTAAAGCAGTTTTTTGCATTTGTAAATTGGGTTCAAAAACAGAGATGTTGATGTATACCAGAACAATCTTTTATAAAATCCTGAACTTTAGGAGCAATTTAAAAGTATTAAAGGACGTTTTACTATCCTATATATATTGAGAATATTTTAGAAATAGGTTAATTTGATGTCTTTTTTTGGAATTTTTAACTTCGTTCCAATTTTTTTCCAATCTGTTAAGATTTCGCTGAGATATGGCTGAAAAATGATAAACTATATTTTCTAGTATTTAACGGTCAATTTTAAAGCTAGGACATTGGAATTTGGTGCACCGTCATATTTTTATATAACAAAAATATGGGCCCAGTTTCAGGCAAATGTAAGGAGGTGCTGATTTCATATGCTTATCCGGCTAGACTCTGAAAGAGTTTTACTAAAAAGTAATCAAAGAAGGTGCTTATTCGAAATGTCTCTTACGGGTCAAAGTTTCAGATATCACCAAAAAATGAACTTTTTTAATACGTAGTGCCAAGACCTACAACTTTACACAGACTTTTGATCGTATACTCAAAAATTTAAGTTAAAGACCTTTTCGAGTCAGCGAAACATTAAAAAAGTGAAAAAATGCTCTATTTTTAACAATATAATTACCAATAAAAAACTGAAAAATTATTTGAAGGACAAAAGCCTGTGTAACTTTGTTATAAACATAATAACCAACCTTCGTTCAACAGTTTTAGCTTAATCCAATGAAAATGGCCCGGTAAGGAACATTTAAAGATTAAAAAAGTTGATTTTGAGAAAAACAACTTTAAAGTTTCTAACAAAAATAATTTCATAGCTTTATTAGTTGAGCAGTTCAAAATTTTCCAACACCGTACAACAATCCTTCTTGCATTTTTAGTGAAGTTTCTGAAGACTGCTGATATTTTTTTTAACCTTGTGCACTTATCAAGGCTTGATTTCTTTTCTCTTGTAGAGTACAATATAATGAGTAAAATTTATGTGCTCGTTGATGTCATGTGCTATTATTAAAAGATACACTGATATATAAAATTTCATTAATTGTTTCACTTGATAAATGTACAAGCGACACACTCACTCACTGTATTCAATATTTTTAAGCAGGTTCTTCCTTGCTGAATAATTAACTAACAAAATTTTATGCCTATTCTTAATTGAATCAACTGGTTATTCTAGATTACTGAAAACAATTTTAAGATTTTTTCTTTAGAGCATAACTTTTAGTTGCAAGTTTCTGTACATTATTCTGTTTTGATGAATGATGGTTTCTATTTATTAACTTCATTTTGAACAAATAAATATATAAAATGTCAGCGAACAAATGAAGTAAACAGTAGCAGCTGTCGCGCATACAGTGTTACATTACAGTAAATGTGCCATAACATTAGGTGGTATTCTCACTGTCGAATCCTGACTGTTCTGGCGAATCATAGACGTCACATACTATGTATTTCGTAATACATTTCGTATTATAAATCAAAAAATTAAAAAAAATAAGGCGTTATTCATTTTTATGAAATTTGATTAAAAATTCGTTTTTTTCGTTTTATTATTTAAAAATTAAGCATTGACATTTTTTCTTTTGACTCTAATGAATGCTTTTACACATTCTTTGATATTGCTAGAACACATTTCTGAAATAAATAAAAAAAAAATGAGTTTTTTGGTGATTTTCGACTGTACTCTACCCTTAAGGTATGTTATTTATTTAAAAAATTTAAACATAATTAACATACTTTTTATACTTTAGATTAAAAAAGAAGTTTCGTAGGAGATAAAGTGAATTTTTTTGATTCACAAAACAGTAAACTTTAAAGCTGTTTTCTGGAAAACATACAATTTTGAAGTTTGGCGTAAGCCAGAGGTCTTAGGAATAGATCAATTTGGATGTAATTGAGCTTAAATTTTAGGTAATTAATGTGATTTCAGTGTAAGTTGTATGTATTAAAATTTGTTGATTAAATAATTAAATAAGTTCAAAAACTGAAAAAATCATAAAATTAAACAAATTTTAGCAATTTTTTATCTTTTGAAATATTTAAAAAAACCAATACATACAATTCTTTGCATTATAACCACATTAATTACCTACAATTTAAGCTCATTTACATTCAAATTGATCTATTTGTTAGATCTGTGGCTTACGTCAAAGCCAATCTTTTTAAAGTGATCTAACTTGGAATAAAATGAACGTAGAGGCTTCTACTACGGCTAATTTTATCAAGAATTGTCTATATTTTTATAATATTGTGTGTAGATTTTATTGATTATCACAATTTTTTTGTTTCAGGTGTTTTTAGGTGAAAATTTTTAAAGGTGTACACCCCTCTTAATAGAATCGGCCAATTATGCCTAACATAAAAAGGATTGATTTGCACAAATATATATTAAGTAACGAAAAACGTTTGAAAGAATTAAAAGAAACGTTAGTTATTAACTTTTTAATTGAAAAATATAATTGTGTAAACAATGAATCTCTAATTAATATTAATAGTTGTAAAGTATAAGTAATATTATTAGTTGCAGCCTGCGTTTTTCAACCGAAATTTTGAAAAATGGGGGATATTTTTAAGAAGAATCCTTGGCCTTGAAGCAGATCGCTTAAGGGGGTCTTACACCTAAAATTATGAAGAAAATGAATTTTTTTTTATTTGGCTTTTGAATTCAGTATACTATCCAAAACCTAAAATTTTGTGTTACAAAAAAAAATACTATAAAAATATTTTAATTATTTTAAAATTAGAAAAAAAATTTTATATTATTCTTTAACGTTTTTAGATACTTTGATAAAAAAATTTCAATTTTGAAATTTTGAATAAAGCGCTCTCAAGCGTTTCAATTGTATTCAATCGTATCGCCACGGTCGCAACGAAGACTGTGTGCTAGTCAGGTTCTCGAGTTCACTTTTTAGTCCTAATGTTTTGCCTCATATGTTGGTTGAGGTTAACCATTTTTGTTTATTCCTTGAAGTGTAAATAATCATTTTTGATGAATTATGAAAGTGTAATCATTTAATGTCGTCAAAGAAGATACTTCTGGACACAGTGCTACTATTTGAAAACAGGTAAATTTTAAAGTTCCATTGTTTCTTCAAGCTGTCGAGCTAAAAAGAACTCTTATTTTTGTTTCAGGTTCTCTTTAACTGTTATTATGTGTAGGCTTTACTTTTCAATGCAGTAATGTATTTAAAATATTTTTTGGAAAGTATAATTTATAAGTACCATTACAAATGTGCACTTCTCCAACAGGGTGTCAGCACTGCCTGATATTCTAAACATTATGTTTTGAACATCATGCGTATGGACCACTTCAAAGTTATATTTGTTGAAGAGGAAATGTAGCTGATGTGATAATACTAATTAATAATATACAAAAATAATATATAACTTAAAAGTTGAAGCTTTTCTTGATGACATTGAAGTGCGAACATCTTTAATCATCTTTAATTTTTTATCCGAAGAAGTAATTTTATGTTTAAAATTTAGTGCTGCGCCAAGTGTTGTGTTTTTAAATAAATTCTTTTATTGTGGTTTCCTGTAACATATGAAATTTTGGAGTTTGGCGTAAGCCAGAAATTGAACCGTTCAATATATTTGGACTTGGTTTGACTTAAATTGTTAGAAATTGATGCCATTATGGCGTGAAGTGTTTTATGCTTTAAAATTATTTAGTTAATTAGTTTTTATACGCCATGCAAGTAAGCTTATTTATATCTATTTCGCCTGGGGGGGGGGGAAACTCAAGACTCAATCCAATTAGCTTTTTGGGTACCGCAAGAGTTTTTGTACGGTCCCCAGCTAATACATAATTGAACATGAGAGCGCTCGTTGACCCTGAATCTAAGAGTTTGTTTGTTTCTGAAAAGATACTACAAGCTCTCTCGCTCAAAAGAAGGAGAGCGGATGTTTCTATAACTGGGGTTGGGGATGGAGTGACGCTAACATCTAAAGACCTAACTGAGGTTATTCTCAGTTACACGAAACAATCTAATTTTTCATTATCTTTCAAGGCCTTCATTCTACACAAATTGACTTCCAAATTGTTCAGGGAGACGCTTCACCGTGACCAGTGGGCACACATAGAGGGATTGGATTTGGCGCTCCCGAACTTTCACTTTTCTGAAGGAATCGACTGTATTTATCAAAAAATTTATTGGCGTAATCGACCGGATGAGATGATCCAAATCATGAGGCTAGTTACGGTCACGTACGGCATGGTATGCGCTCCTTAACTGGCCATCCGTGTTCTGCAGCAACTGGCGCAAGATTAGCGTTCCGCCCTTAGGGGCACAGCTATCTTCGAGGAAAATCTCTATGTCGATGATACTCTAACTGGCGAAGACACTCTCGAAGCATGCCGCTGGATAAGTGGTCGGCCAACTGTGCTACCTTAACCGAACACTTCACATCTGTTTCCCCAAGTGACAGATCTTTTGATGAAACTGACGCCGTCTCCACTCTGGGATTGAGATAGCATCTTACTCGTGATCATTTCTTTTTTAAGGTTCGTCTGTTAACGGCTCCCCAGCACGTCACTAAGCAGCCAATGCTTTCAGAAGTTGCCCATCTTTTCGAGCCGCTCGACTGGTTAGCACCAGTTGTTATCAAGACAAAGGTGCTGATTCAATGTTTATGGCTGACTGGAACGGACTGGGACCAGTTGTTATCAAGACAAAGGTGTTGATTCAATGTTTATGGCTGACTGGAACGGACTGGGACCAAGCTGTAGATGACGGAACCTTCTGTTCATGGTCCGAGTTACGGAGTCGACTACCGGACTTAGAGAACTTCTCGCTCCACACGATGGTTTCTATATGGATTCACGGATGCATCGTAGCAGGCTCATGCTGCCGTCATCTACTCTGTTGTCTTGAGAAAAGATCAGTCATCAGTTGCTACGCTACTGTCCGCGAAGATGAAGGTGGCATCTATCAAAACCATCAGTATTCCCCGGCTCGAACTCTGTGCGGCTTCTCTGCTCGTCAAGCTAATCCTCAGATATACACCGTTCCTGTGCTCACCACCAACAGTGATCTATTGCTGGACACAATGGCTTGGTTAGCAGGTCATGCGTCGTGCTGGACGACCTTTATGGCAAATCGAGTAAGCGAGATTCACACGTCTTTGCTCGATCTCGTTGGAGTCACGTTTGGTCAACGAAAAATCCAGCGGACGTTGCCACTCGAGGCGCCTTTCCCAAGCAACTCGAAACTGACAGCCTATGGTGGCATGGACCAGGGTGCTTTATATCTAGCTGGGAAAGCTGGACCCCACCCATCACATACCTGACACCTGAATTGAAAAGTTTCTGTATTCTGCGTTTTGTAAGTGCTGGTGCGTCTAAGTACAGTATCGAACAGTAATCAAGGTGGGGAAAGAGAAGGACTCCAGCCAGTCTCTTACGTAGAAGCTGAGAGGTGTATTTACGGAAAAATCTCAAACTATAGTGTTCGGTTGTATTTATTTGTCAAGGCATCTACATGTTTTGTCCAGGAGAGTGTCGAATCCAGGGTGAACCTCAGACTAACTGATTCCGAGAACGGTATCATTACTCCCCCAACCCGCACTCCCTGTAATTCCGTGCCTCTCAACCTACACATGAAGTGGATTGAACCGATGGCAATAGTTTTTGTTTTACCCGCATTGAGTGTGAGCGCAGCCCTATCGGCCCAGGCCAATATAGCCTTTGCAGCACTCTCTAACCTAGCAGTTCCCACCGCGATACCGTCGATAGTTGTGGGGGTGTAAATTTGGAGGTCTTCCGCATAAAGGATATGCTGCACACCACTTCCCAAGACATCACACACATCATGAATATAGAGGCAGAACAACAGGGGACCCAGGACTATGCCCTGTGGTACGCCGAGGTCTACAAGTAGAGACGGCGCACAGTGGTCCAATTTGCCGAATCTCGCGTCTTAATTCGAAATAATGATTTATACGCATTAAAAGTAATTGTTTCGTGTTTTTTCAACATATAGATGAAAATATTTTAAAGAAAAATATAAATTTTTATATTTTGTTCTAAAACAAATGACATTTATGTATTTGAGGGGGCGGGGTATGGGATAACGGGTCAAAACGACTCACGTTTTTGAGAACTTTTTTTGAAGACTATTAAAGTTACTTTATTAAAAAATTTGCAAATAGAATTATATAACATTTGAAAAACATTCAGTAATTTTTTCGTCAAAAAATATTCATAAACAAGCCAGTGAGAGTGAATTGATGGAGACCATTTAAAAAAAAATACGTTTTGAGATGTCCACGAGAACTCCTCCCAAGATCATCGGAAACACAAATAGTTGGAAAAAATGATTAGTTCAGAAGTAAATGTAGGTCGCAACGTTGTCCTTCTATCTTAAAAATATTTTTTAACTTTTGACGGTTGATTGAAGCCAAAACCACGATATTTACTCTAAAAATGGCGTTATTTTTTAGCTGTAAAATCAATCTTCAGCAAAAAAAAAAAAAAAAGGAAAAACGTTGCAACCTAGTAAAATATGTATTGTAAAATTATGTTCAACGTGAATCGGATCGGTACAGAAATTTTTAAGATATCGTGTCCACCGATTTTAAAATAGTCGTTCCGATAAAAACGCGTTTTAAATTGTAAACTATGAAAATTATAAAAAAATTGTCCCCCCCCTTCCCAAGAAAAGAAAATTTTTTCTTTTTTTCTTGCAAAAGTCAACGTCATTTTCAATGTAACTAATGATTAACATAAACGAACATTATTTTAAACATTACACGGTCAACATAAATTAACGTTATTTGAAACACTACACGGTTAACATGAATTAACGTTATTTTAAACATTACACGGTTAACATAATGTTTCGAAATATTCTTTATTAAGCTTGTACTTATTATTTTAAGTTTAATCAAATACATCATCCGGTATTAAAGCAGTTACATACTGAAAAAAATGTCAAATCGAGATTGCAACATCTTTGAATCAAATGGGTCTATAGACCTTTGTCTAGGCTAATTTGATTACAAACGAGCTATATTTTTATTGCATAAGAAATAAAAACAATTACTAATTTTAATTTATTTTTTACAGGTTCTTTTAAAAATGAAAAACATGGGTATATAACCCCCTTAAATGTCTTTTCACTATTTTTTTTTTTTTTTATTTAAATTACATTTTTCTCAAGATCGCAAATTATCGCAGAATTTTTTTAATGGATATTGTAGTATATGACTTGTACTAACGAACAAAATTTTATTTGAAACGGGGAGGGAACATAATTACTTTGATAATTTTATTGAAAAAAAGAAAAAAAAAAGATGTTTATTAATACTGCAATAATAAAAACGAATAATGACTACGTCATATAGTAAACAGTACATAAGTCTCTTTGATAGTATGTATTTTGATGATGACGAGTTTAATTTAAGGTATTGTAAATGATAAAATGTATCTGAAGCATACAAAATTAGTAAAAACAATAAAAATTAAAAATTTGTTAAAAACGTGGATTTAAATTGATTTTAAAGCTTCGCGAAAAATAAAATATTAACTAAAATTACATAAAATTTCCATTTTTTGGAACATTATTATCTATAAAATAAGGAACAAAACTCATACTAAGACATTCCAGACTTCGAAAAAATGAATTTTGACACGAGATTTGGCAAATTAGACCAGTGTGCGGCGAGTGACCAAGAGATCTTGCTTTAACAAGCTGCTCTCTACCCCCTAAATAAGAGATAAACCACCTGAGCGCAGCTCTGGACACTCCGACTTCTCGGAGCTTCATAAGCGTCCGGGTGTGGGAAACCCTGTCGAAAGCCTTACTGAAATCAAATAAAAGAAGTTGCATGATCTGTCGTTGGTCCATGGCATGCCGGATGTCCTCTGTAAGTTTTAGTATTGCTGTTTGTGTGGAGTTATGTTTGCGAAACCCTGTCTGGAGTGGATCTAAGATGTTGTGCTGATCCAGATATTCCATAAACTGCTAATGAACGATCTTTTCCATGACCTTCGAAAGAAAGCTCAATATTGCTATAGGTCGAAAATTGAAAGCGGAGGTTGGAAATACTCGCTTTTTAACCGGCAGCACGTGAGCTCTCCTTCAGAGGTCCGGGAAAATACCGTGCATGAGGGAAGCGTTGAATATGCTCACCAGGAATAGTCTGATGGTAGGGATAGCCTTAACTATAACACTTTGCGTGATACCATCCTCGCCCACTGCCTGAGATGAGAATTGAGATATCGCTAACACGATATCACAAAGGTCAAATGGCTTGCATCGGAATCCCTCCTCAGGTGTACAGGCGAGAATGTCCTGTATATGTTGATCCCTACCCGGGTCACTTTGAAAAGAAATGCCCGCAAAATGTTTGCTTAGCTCTTCTGATGTTATGCCATTCAAGTCTTCCCCCTTGGAAGGAAGCAGTTTAAGGCTGCACTCCAGATGTTGTTTTCTAGGGCTGTTGTAAGCCTTTCCTGGCAATAGCATTTCCGTGCTTCAGACGTTTTAAGCTCTGCCAAATCACGCAGCCTGATGAACTCTCCATGCTGGACTTCGCTACCTGTACGTGTATATCGTTTGTATATCGCGTTCCTCTTTCTGCACAGGGCCTTGATATCGCAGTCAATCCACGGGAGGCGCTTTTTAGCGTTCTTAGCCAGCCTTAGTGGAGCTAATTGCTCGACAACCTCAATTAGGTTAGACCTTAGATCCTCGACCGCTGCATTTAAGTTAAATTCGTTGATGACGTGTATAATTGAGCCCCAACAACATTGGCTAAGCAGGTTATTTAACTCATCGGAGTAGATATTTTTGAAATCTCGATAGCTGTCTCGATGAGTGATTGGTACGGTCTTATGTTGAAGGGGGGTTCAATGTTCTGTTGGTTAATGTAAGTGTCCTTAGTGTCTGTGAGTATTATGTTAATTCAGGTGCTGGAGGTGGGAGTGATATGCGTGGGACCATGGTGGACTAGCTGGAGGGACAACTCATCTATGAGCTTACGAGGCAACCTAGATTCATTGTTGTCTTTCAGCAGATCAGCATTGAAGTCTCCCATAATAATCTTATGACTATAATCGAAA
>JAWWEO010019424.1:0-14473 GCA_035582975.1 Ormyrus labotus | reverse complement strand
TCCAAGTCACACGATTTATTGTTATATTATATGAAAATATTGGGACCCGTGCAGTGAAAGTGAGCAAGTCAATATTTGTGTAGTTTCTATGAGCTGATAAAGTGAAAAATTTTCAAAAAATCATGATATACCTCACTTTAAAGTCATGAATAAAAAAAACGAGTCATGAATGAGTCAAAAAGCTGTATCTACATTTCAAGCTAAGCATCTCCTGAAGTACTTCCAATAGTTTCTTTTTCATTTCGTCAAAATCCCTAGGCGAGCATGATATTCGTCCATTTTTCTTATGTTTTAAAGCACTGTGCGGCCAGCTCCCAACACTGTCGCAACACTTAACTCTAAAGCCGGGGCGGCCGATCGCGGCCAGCATCCTGTTTGCGCGTAGCTTTACACTCCGCGGAAACACATTCTCTCTCACTCACTCTCTCCCTTTCTCTCTCTATCGCACACACTCTTAACTTCTAAACTCACTGGATCCTCGTATCCGTGAGAAAGCTACTGCGTGCTGTACGAAATAATATTTCAGTTCAGAAATATTCTCGAATGCGAAAACCGCCAGCGATCGCGAATGTTACGCCAGCTCGCTTAGTCGCCGCGGCCTTCGCATTCCGATCACTCGGTCAGTAGAAATTGCGTGTCTATTTCTGCGTACGTAGCTAACAATTATTATATAAAATAAATTAATAGTATAATATTACTAAATGTTTATAATAAATAAAATTTACATATTTATGTATAATATAAAAAATAAACTAAAATTAAAAAATATTATTAATACCAACCAGCATAGGAACAGTGCTAATTAAGAAGATGCAGAAGAAAATTCCTAAGCTCTACTTTACCGACATTCCGATTTTTCAATTTATTCGTAAATGCAATGTGAAAACCACCTGAAAATATAGGGAGTAATAGAAAATATTATAATTTTTGTGCGGAGACTTCGTTTTCCATAAAAAAATACCAAAAATGTTTAATTTTATTCAGTCAGTTAAATAAATTTGGAGGTTAGCTACCGAGTATGCTGACTGATTTAAAATAAAAATGTAGTTTTATCAAAAAGGAAGTCTACGCACATTCAACGTACTGTAAACAATATTTTGAGCTATTGACAATTTTTATTTGGGAATTAGTTTCCAAAAAATTTGAAAAATGCAATCAGCGTAAGATGAAAGTGTTTAGCAGACGCCACTTGCGGTATAAATACCGCCGTACGTAGCTCGGTAAATATCCGATAGATGGCGCTGAATTGACTTTCTCTTTTCATAGTAAAGACCGTTGTTATATGACTCAAAATTTGGATAGTTCGTGAAGTTATTTACAAAATTAGTATAGTTCATGAAGTTATTTTTTGTCGGACATTTTTGTCCGATTATATTGTTTATTTATTATAAACATGCAAAAAAATATCTAACTGAAGCCTGATCTGAAGTTTTCTACTAGAAGGTACTTTGCTGCCATCTGTAAATTTTTTCGTCTAAATTTTAATACTACTGTATGACGATGGCGCCACTGATATTTTCTGTTTTATATGAACTCATATATAATACATTCTCGGTCGGTAAAGCAGAGCCCCATTGAGCTTAGAAATTTCCTCCAGTATCCCCTTAACATTTAAAAAGTATGCAATGCCATTAGATGCAATAAAATATTGAAATAAGCTCTGTGAATAGTTTTATAATAGATTGCTGAAAAATGTTATTAGTTAAGGGTCCTCCGACTAGTACATACAGTCTTGAATATCGGCAACCAGTTAGCTCTTCACTCACTTATTTGTTGGTATGGTTGTACGTGAGAGTTAGGCAAAACTTGATGCGCGGCGCCAGCTCGCCCCTTCATCGTCCGACCGCTGAGCTGGACACACGAGCGCAAAATAGTCTCACCTCATGTTTTACTTAGCGGTAATCGGGAGAACCCCCGACGGTGTACTTTGTTAAAAAATCAATAAACGCTAACTAATTTTGGATAGCTGTGAGTTTTTTATTTTTGAACCAACCTATGCCTCGAGAATGCCTACAAAATCTACGAACATCGCTACAAAAGCCAACATAGATAAAGATGTAATGAAATAGATACAACATACAGGATAAAAAGTTTTATCCTGAGTCAATGTGAATAAAACTAAATTTTTGCAGACACTTATGATTTTTTACATCAACAAAAGTACATTTTTCCACCAGCCACACTCATAATCGTAGGAGCATTTGTTGATAGTGTAATAAATTTTGCCGCTAGTTGTAATAATAAATAGGAATAAAATTAATAAATAACACAGCCACACAAAAAAAAATGTCAAAACCCACAGACCAGACCATGTACACCTTATGTTTTTGCGGTCGCTGAATCCGAATCCGTGGTCCGTTTGATCCCATCACCTCAGGGTAAAGGTCATTTCAGGGTCAAATTTACAAAACACAGCCACACAAAAAAATCTCAAAACCCACGGATCAGACCATGTACACCTTATGTTTTACAAAATTTTGTAAATTTGACTTTGATATGACCTTGACTCTGAGGTGATGGGGTCAAACGGACCACGGATTCGGATTCAGCAACCCCAAAAACATAAACATTTTTTTTGTGTTGCTGTGTAATTTTTATACACAAAAATAAAATATAATAAAGCCTGCTGTTTCTTACAATCTACTTGTCCAGAGATTTGAATCGTGATCATAAAACAGGTCACCTAACGGTATATGATCACAAAACAATCGACTCCGAGCGAGCGTTCGCAAAAAAAAAAAAAAAAAAAAAACGCACCCAGCGACTTAGTTCAGATATAATTTAACTTGTAAACTTAAGTTCTATTTGGTAATAATTTTAAAACAGTTTTATGTCATAAGAATTGTAAAAAATAAATTTTAGAATTTGTAGAGCACCCCTTTGAAATGGTGTATGCATATTGCACCTGGAGGTGAAGGGATTTGTTAATGAAACTAACACAGTCTATCGTTTGCGTCATAGGCGCTTGCTCTTTGAGGTGTTGCGATAGTTCTCTCTGTGCCTGTAAAGAGAAACGGGAAGAGAAAAGAATACAATAGAATTCTGTTATAACGAGATTCAAGGGACCGTCAAAATTTGCTGGTTAGAGCGGGTTCTCGTTACAAGCGAACTGAAATAAAAGTGTCAAAATTTAATATATTTTGCACAATATTTAGTTCATTTAATATACATATAATAGAATTCAATATACATATTTTTACAATTTTTTAAAGTAGTGAAGTATTGAGGATTACTGGATTATCTATAATTCACAATGTAATCAAACAATGAGAAACAAACAAAATAATGAGAAAAATTAAATTAAAAAATAATTTTTATTAGACTTTCATTTATAAGTTTTAAAACAATTTTTTTTTTTTTTGTAATGACATTTGAAGCTTCTTATAATGCCTTAATCCATAGGCTGCAATACAAAAGTATCGTTGAAAGGCAAAAAAATTATTCTAATATTTTTTAAATTTTCAACTTCACATTGAGCTGGACAGTTACCGATTAATAGAAAATGTTTCTATTTTTTTTCCTCATATTTGCTCATCAGATGTCATCCAGGCTTTTTTATTAGCCTCATATTTTACCGATAAGTTTTTCACATTCTTAAAGCATCTTGGGTTTTTTGATTTACCAATAACAAACAATTTTCTTTTTTCCAGCACAGTCACTCTTGACTTTGATATTTTTCCACCTGTGCAAGTATCACCTTTCACACTTAAAGTTTTATCTGGTAAGAGATTGTAAAAGACACCACCTTCGTCAATATTAAAAATATCATCAGCTTTATACTGATTTTTTAACATATTCCGTGTTCCGTTAAGCCAATCCTTAATTTCTACGTAATTAACATTGCCAGCTTCTCCACTAATTTTTACGAATGAAATATTGTGCTTTTGAAACCCAACTTAAAGTACACTTGAAATCGTTATCTCCGTCTTCTTTAGCAAATGTCTCTGGAAGGATCGATAATAGAAATATTCTCACTTCTTTTCATTTTAAACCATGTATACAGTGCTTCATCAATATCTTGTTTTTTACATTTTCCATTATTATCGTAAAAAGCTGCGAGAATACTGTCCTTATTTTTTCAAATTGTCGAAACGGTTGACGAACTCAAATTGTAATTTTGACATACTAATGCATTGTAGACACCTTTTTCTAATTCACTTATAATCTTAACCTTGTCACTTAAAGATAATATTTTTCGTTTTCGAGGATTTTCCATCTATGATGTTTACTCGTGAAAACTTTGAAAGAAACTAAACATCGTGTGAACATGCTCCTTACGACAGTACGAAAATATCAAAATTGTTTACATTTTCTGCTTGTTATAAACAAATTCTCGTGGTTAGCAAACTCGTTACAAGAGGACTTTATTGTGTACATTTTAAATAAAAACCAAACAAATGTTCGAAATTTGCTCCTTATTACCGGTTTCTCGTTATATGGGGACTCGCTATAACCGAATTCTACTGTATATACGCGAAACAAGCTTTTTCAGTATAAAATTAAGTATAAAATTAAATAAACTATTAATAGTATACAATAAAAATAGATGGACGCCAGCTGCCGAAATGTAGCTATTTATTAATTAAATTTTAACTTCAGAGCGCGAGACTCGCAGGAGCGACTTCAGCAACAATAATTTCCGCAAAGCGACTCGTGGACACGTTGCATTAGCACGATATCGAATCATAAAGGAAATTAATAAAAGAGAAAAATAACCAAATTACTACCGAAATTATACTCTAGAGATTTCTCCTCTCGATATAGATCTCGTGGTTCCACACAATTCGAATAAACAAGCGAAGTTTGGTGTAAGCTAACAGAAAGTTACAATTCTAATTGACTAACGCACAAGTGTTACTGCGAAGACTGCCAGGAACAGAGTGTCGCCTTCCTAAGATGGCTGCACGCGGCTTCGCTTCGCTGGTGCCCCCTTCTGGGCCCGCTAACGCCAGCGCGCGTCTGCGCACTCTGAACACTCCTATGCCAGGCGTGCTGGCTGCCGTTAGCATCATCGGTGAGAGAGAGAATGAGAATAAAGTAGCAACTTCGGTGCGACAAGAACTGGAAGCTGGATGCAAGCGTATCTTCTGCGATGATCTTCCCAATCGCCGAGTACAGGTGGTATGTAATACTTTCACTAATCTGCACTAATGGTCGTTGACTCAGTTTCAGTGGCGGTCCAGTAGAATGACGGGACGACAGCTAACGAAGACGGATCTCGGTGTCGGCACCCTGGATCCAATTGATGACGGTTAGACCTGGGAACATTAGCTGATACAAAAGGTAAGTACATTTCCAATTTATACGTTTCTATAAATAGCTCATGTATAATTTTTCAGGTGCGGATGCAATGTGAATCAGACAGACGATCATCGGCTGATGCAACCACGGACTGACAGCAAATCTCATCTCCAGGTCCAACTTCGAGTATTTAGCAGGTAAAAGCAGGTCCATTTATTCATTACTATATTATACTTTTCTACTTTATTTCCCTCTTGTTTACAGCTTGGGCAATGCAAGGTACAGGAGTGCCAAGAGAAAGGTGTGAACCAACCAAAGAAGGATCATCAGCTGCGAGCGTCATCTATAGGGAGGATCAGTGGTTCGTCATCTTCAACAACTTCAGGGGTCATCGCCAATCTAGTGTAAAGTAGTGTGTGCTAGTGCAAGGGTTTTAATTGCAATTGTATTAGGGCCGACTGATCTAAAGGCATTCAAGAGCCTTTGCGTACTTAGTTTGTGAAAGTATAGGTTTCTTACAATTGTACGGCTGTGCAGAACCTTCACCAACTGCATAATTTCTATCGACTTAGGTTTTTCTAAGAGCAAGGCTATTCATATAGCCTGCTCGCTGGAGCCGTTGTTTCTAAGTTTCACTCAGGCTGCTCGTTTTTTGGCTCTATAGCCTTCTGTTATTAAATAAAAAGTAAGGGTTCCAAATGAACCGTTAGTTTTCAATTTATTAGTAATATTTGTGCGCTCGATTATAAGACTTTAAAACGTGAACAAATACCGTACGTATGCTGCTTTAAATTGGGACGTTGAGTGCCCCAATCTTACAACTATCGCAATTCCCGAGATAGCGAATGTTTTTGATTTTAAGAGCGAAAGACGTACGCGCTCTACTAAAAGACTTTGAAACACTCGAGATAGTGATCTTTTAGATTTTAAAAGTGATCTGTAAGCGTTCTATTAAAAAACTTTGATACCTAAAAATAGATATTATATCCGGGCCGTTCCAAACTGGATACTCAGATTTCCAAATGTTGGAACTACCACAGTATCATAAGAAACAGTTGCCTTCAATTTTATTAGCCATACGTACTCACTTGATAAAAAAACTTTAAGAGAAATGCGCGGGTCGTACCCACGCCGTTTGAAATTAAAGCTACAGAGCTTCCACGATGGAACTATCGCAACTCCTCAAAGAGCAAGCGTCTATGGTAATAACGACAGACAGCGTTAGTTTTATTACCTCTTCACCTCTAGGTGCACATGACTCTGTCGGTTATATTTGGAAAGCATTATACGTTTAATAAATTTAAATAAAGCTTTTAATAAATTAAACGTCTCCAATCCGTAATTTTTTTCAGTGCGCACACGTCTTTCAAATCCGATTCCTGACATGAACACCACCTTTGTGCACTTTTAGAATAATACACTATTCCAAGATTGGAATATTGAAATATTTTTACGAAAATTGATTGTTAATTGTTGAATATGGTCCGACGACTCCCTGCCGCCGCATACCGTTACCGATCGATACCATTACCGAGATCATTACCGAGCCGCCAAGAGGGTGCTGAGCCGCGCCGACGGCGCTCGGATCGGCGTTACCCCCACTACCGCGCTAGACTGCTTCTAAGTGATTGCGCGCAGGCAGTCGGAGCAATTTGCCGGGCTCGCGCTCGCCGGCACCTCTGGGGCTCTAACAGAGACCGGTAAACCTACCAATGTTACCATGTTGGTACCAATGTTATTTGGAGATTCTGATATATTCTTGGTATTATTACTACATTTTTAGTCAAGAAGCTGTATTCATGAATTGAACTTCAAGGACATTCTGAAATATTATTTAAATTTTCTGAAATTCTCGCGAATTGACTCATTGGTTAATAAAATGGGAACACCAAATTGTTAAATCTTATTATAAAAGAAATCATGACTTGCGGGTTCCGTAACAAAATGGGAACGAAATGAAATTTTGCTTAATAAGTATTGTTCAGTACAATATTTTTAAAATCGCTTAAAATTAAATTTGAAAAGTTGAGTTCGGTAGAGAATTTCATTGCGCATCTTTCTCCCAAATAAACTATATTGATAATTTTTGTAATTTATAAAATATTTAAACAAAAAGCATTTTATCAAACAGGGTTTGACCAGCTCTGTTTTGTAATAGCAAAATCCTTTTAAATTTTAATAATAATAAAAATCAGTAACTGTTATTTACTTATTGTACCTTTAGGTTATGAGTATTGCATGTTGTAAACCAATCATTAGTTTTGATGATAAAGAACGTAATAAAATATTTACATCCTATTCTGTATTTCGTTGTTTTTTAGAGCTCCAGCAAGATAAAACACGGCTAAACGAAATCGGCAGCAATACTGACAGTAAGGACATTATCGTTGACTGCGTTGTGGCTCTAGTAAATTCAGAATCACGGCCGTTATCTGAGGAGAGATCTTTACCGCAACCTTCACCCTATTACTACGGTGATTTATTTAAGGTATCAGAAACTGACACTACTGAAAGTCGACCGCGTTTTCAACAACAGAAATTTCTGGCACCAGCGTGCCATACTCAGTTAAGCCAGTACCCTGAGAGCACAAGCCTTGATGCCTCTGAAAAACATTTATATAATCCTAGTATTATACTTAAAGAAAAATCAATATCCAGTCAAGAACTTTTGGCGCCATTAACTGACAAACCATCACCGCACTCATTAACATCATTAATTCATCTTGAACAGAAAACACAGCATTTGGAACCAGAATTTATTTCCACAAATTATGAACATGCAACTGGGCAACAGCAACAAGTGCTCAAAAATGATAACGAGATTTTATCAAGGTGCATTATTACAGAATTGGACTATACACTTATGCCACATCGTCAGCAACTGAGTCATGACTTGTCCACGGTCTGCATGTGCCTTACTTCTGCCGAGGAAGAAGAGATAGAATCATCGCTTTCGACTAGGAGGCTTTTTCGACCTCAACATAAGGTGATTGACATTTTGCATCTCATGTTTTAATAAACACTGTGTCTATATGCACTAAATTCACGTAATTTACGTATCTTTATAGTACATTTAAATGTATTAATATAATACATTGTTTAGTGGATATATGTCGCTAAAAATTACTAAAGAAATAATAACCTACAAATGAAACAACTCACAGAAACATATTAGTTAAATTGTGCTATTATGGGCGGGTATGATGGGTTAATGTATTTAGTATAATTTCTTTAGTAATTCAATTTATATAGCAACACGTAAATTACGTGGATTTGGTGCGAATATGCACCAAATCCACCATTATTAAATATGTATCTAGTTGAAACAATTATTTAAACTCTTTATTTTGCTAAAAAACCATTAATATCATTGAAGTAAATTATTTTATTGGTTTTCTAAAAATTAAATATTAAATAAAATTACTAAATTTTAAATAAAGTTAATAAATGCACATTAGATTTTTGTTATGAGGATGATTAATAATTTTCAATATATTTATAAAAAAACTGTTGAAATAGTACATTTTAATACAGGTGTGGAAGTTGATTATTTATCGTTCCCTCGCTTCGCTTCTGCGAAAAATGTCTCATGAGGTAACTAATCAATTTAATCTCTAGTATCGAATTTTATTTTATATCACGAGCACCGAAAAATCATGTCGAAGTAGTGATTTTGAGGTTAATATAAAGTCATTTTTAGAAAGACATACAATAAATTTTAACTTTATTTAAATTTCAAGAAAATCTTACAATTGAGTAAAAGAATTACATGAAATCGTCAATTTTATTAAGTATTTTAAACCTGTTTTCTTTATATAAAATATTATACTCTATCAAAAATAAATAAATTCATTTATTGTTCATATTTTGTTTGTTTAGAGATTAAAAATTAATAAAAAATTTTTTTTTAATAATCATGATTTTAAAATTTCAATAGGTGCGTAAATTACAGCGATCAAGAAGAGTGGGACCCCGATCAATAGTATTCAAACATAATTACGGTAGTGAAGGAGACGAAGGGGAAGAAGGAGACGGTTGTGATAAGGAGGAAAACGAAGAAATGGCCCGACAACATCAGGTTTACGAAACAGCATTTGACTGTAAAGTATATAGATCAGAAGATGATGTTGACCGAATAACAAATCATCCAGTTTTTATACGTTCAGTAAGTATTATATGAAATTATTTAAAGTAATATTCTTTTTAAATATTACTTTATAATACATTTATTTTACTGTGCTAATAAATAAATATTATCAGAAACGTTATTATTTACCTACAGCATTACCAATAATAAAAAATATATTAATTTTAGTCAAAAACTAATCCAGCATCCCCACAGTCAAGAGGCAACTCAATTAATGAGATATCGAAGGAGTCCAAACAGAATTTACAGCAAGCAAAAGCTCAGTCATTAAAAGATCATCGGTGTAAAATACTTTTGTTTCGTCCAAAAAGTTTACTCTCAAGTCGACTGAAGCAACAAGATGCAATGCAGCAACAGCCTCAAATGCATAAACAGTATTTACTCCAGAACCAAGAGTCCGTGAATGTATGTAGTCTCACGCAAAACATTGAATCCCTCCAAATAAAATTGAATGACGAAACAATTAATTCTACTCACATTTCTTCTCATGGTTCTTCTGTATCGCCACCCTCAACACCGCTTCCAGCCAAATTTAACGATAGTCGTTATCGCGAGAAATTATTTTTCAATATTGGTAGCGTTCCAAATTTGTCCATCCATCAACAGGATCATTTACATCTAAAAGATGCATCATTCGTTAAATCAACTAATTCTGGAACAGCTGAAAATTCAAACCAATATAAGAACAAAAATATTGTTGAAATTAAAGATCGACCAAAGAGCTTTAATGTAGAGTCAAAAGACTTCATATCAGAATTCAAAGGTAGGCCATCAGAGTTACCATCACTTCAACAGGTCAGACCACGTAGCTTTATTCATGAATGCAAACGTATAATGGAATTTAAAGGCCGGCCTCGTGAAACTGATATTGCGAATGTTGCTTCAAAATCAGAAAAATCCAGTTTACTTGAGTTTCAGTCAAGAGTAAATCCACGCAAATCTGGATATTCAAGTACTGAGAGTATGGCTACAAGTAGTAGTGGTGGTAGTATGGAATCACTTCGGAGCAGTACAAGTGAAGGTAATCGCTCTACAAGCAGCAATGAAAGTCACCACAGTACTAGTTTGAGTTCTCATAGTTCAGATAGTGTCAGTGCTAATGGCATTCAGCAACAAAATCAGCTAAAATCCAATCTCTCGGGTTTTCTTATTCACCATACTACGAAACTGCATATCCTCTCACCTATTAGTGACAAGTCTTCACAAGAACCTGCAAGTGAAACGTCGGATAATAATCGCAACAACAATTCGCAGCGAGACTCGCCCGCAGAACACATTAAGTCTTCGCAAAATATATTCACAGACAGTGTGAGTGATAAAAACAGTCTGATAAAAGCACAAACTTCAATCGCCATAACCAACGCTACTATCCCCAATGATGCGTCCTTCAAGAAAAGACGTATTCCACAAAATAAGAATATCGTTAATTTTGGACTTCAATCGTCGGGTGATGTTGAGATTCAGGGCTCAGACAGCGGTATTTCAATCGAATCTCGAGCTAGTGTTAAATGTAATAAATCTCTCGGCTTTCACGCACTTAAGATATTGCAGCAACAAAATCAAGATCAAGGACAAGGATGTACGGAAAATTTTAAACATATGGTAAATAATGAACAAGAACTGACAGACTTGCCGTTTGATATGCCTAAATTACGCCGCCGACGACTCCTAATGCAACAAGACACAACAACGTCAGGTAGTGCAACTAGTGTCGATATCAAAGATTTACCTTTCGATATGCCGAAGCTTAGAAGAAGGTTAAGGTGCTCTCAAAATGCCGAGTCTAGTACCTCCCAAGCTTCGTCAAGTTTATCTATCAGCAACATCGATCTTTCAACAGCTAATGGTAAGTTCTTAAAAAATTAATTTTTCTTTTGTGAATGAAAAGTAATTATAGAGACTATTTTACTCACTATAGTCAGATTTATTTAATTACTATACTTATAAACATTCAGATTACTAATAACCGCTGAGTAATTCTCAATTCCTGCAATCCCTCAATGTTTTGAAAATGATTGAGTTTTATGCTCTAAGCTTGTTTTAACTATTTTTTTGGACTGAGCATATCCTACACGAGAAAACTGTACACGCCATTAATTCTGTATTTTTATAGATACACAAAAACAAAAGCGTGTAGAGTTCTTTTTGTATAGGATGTGTTCGGTGTCTGTTTTTTTAATAAATTTTTGTATCCTAGAAACAATTTTTCTTGCTACATAAATTCTTATTTTCTTGATACCCGCCCGAAAGTACGTGCTTTCCGGCTCGATTTTGATGAAAACAAACAAAAATTAAAAAGTTAAAAAAAAATATGTATATAGATTTTAAATATATATTAATATATTTTAATTATATATATATTGAAAATATATATATTGATTTTCGATATTCACTACTGAGATTTTTATTTTTTTATTTTCAATTTCAATGTTCATTAATCAACATTTCACTTTCAGTGTTGGAGTATTAAGAAAGATTTTAAATTAAAAAAACTTAATGTTTATAATAAAAGTTAAAGTTTTCAATGAATAATTCTGAAATTTTAATTAATATAAATAATTATCATAGAATCAATATCTATTTTCTCGTACATAAATAAATTTGTATATTCTTTAGTGTTATTCAGTTCTTTAGTATTTTGCAAGAATTAACAAATTTCTAACAATAATTTTAAAATTACAGAAGTTATGGTACAAGTATATTCAATTTAAGAATGCACTATTATTTTCTTAATATTTAATGAATAAAATTTTTTTTATAAGAAAACCATACTAAATTATTTTAACAACGGAAGTAGCGCAGCTCTTTATTGGCGATTGAAGTATGAAAAATAATGCTTATCCTTTTGAAATAAAGGAAATTTCCGACATTTGCTGGTCGGGGCGGGTATCAACCACACATACAACGTACTTTCGGTCGGGAATCAAGAAAAATAGTATACGACCCATTGCCAGAAAGTTGTATACACATATTTAAAAGGTTATAACTTTTTTATAAAAAGAGGCACATAAATTTCTCGGTAGGTGATGTTGTATAAGGATAATAGCTAACTATTCCATTTTCAATTAGATCGATATATGAGATGGCGCAGAATAAAAAATTTTTTGCAACTTACACGTCAAATATACAGATTTTATTTCCTTTAACATCTATGAAACTCTTTAAAATGGCATCTGCGTAGTTGATACTTCATAGACATGTATTGTAACGATGTGCAGGCCTCAAGCTTGGCCAGAGCTCGAGACCTGCCGCTACAAAGGCTCCCGTTCGCACGTGGGGAAACGACTTTCTCTCTCTATTTTACCCAGGCGCCAGACGCAACGCGTCAGGGTCTAAGACCTCTTTTTTCCTAATATAGTCCCACGTGCGACTGAAGCTGTTGCCGCGGCCGGCTCAGATGGGAGAATGGGTGGATTCGGGTAAACAAATTCGAACAATCATATACAGTTAAGGTTATTTACTCCTTCAGATAACCTTCCACTTTCTTATCCTTACGATTTCGATAAGATAACCTTGCTCAATAGACAACCCGCTCTCTACACCGACCCAGAGATTCTCACGCTTCCGCTTTGTCACCTCGATGCGCTCCCGAGAGGGACCCTAAGCTAGACGGAGAGGAGGCCTCGCCACTCTTAAGGGGGTACCGCAGCACCCGCTTCACGATCGTGGAACTGCGTTCAGTCCTCGGCACAACCGACCGGGTCCAACCAACCCTACTGTCTTTAGAGCCCCGGGCAGTACCACGGGCCCTTAGGGAACGACCCTATCTCAACCTCCGCCTCCCGCGGCGACCCCTTGTCCAGGCGCGGGTTCCCTAAGCTAAATTCACCCGAAACTACTTCGACCACTCGCGACCGGTCCATCCCCGGCTCGACCGCTGGTCTCGCTACACAATACCCTAACCGACGATTTCACTATAACTAACCCTCTCGCGCACACGAAACGAATCTCTAACCTACAATCTTCCCGGAACCGAACAGCGGATTTGATGCGAATTAACGACGAATTGTGAGCCCGCGAAACGAATAACCGGCTCGGCTACTTGTATTCCTCTTTATTTTAATCGAGATAACACGCGGATAGATAGCACTACGAAAATCTAGACAGCCCCGCGAAAGGTAATTTTACGAAAGATAGCCGCACAAAAGATATCGTCGCGAATATTGAAAATCTTCCAAAAACTATACTTATTGCTTTTTCTAATCTTTGCCCGTCAGATAACTTTGCTAAGACTCTTTTGCATCTTAAATGATTTTACACCATATTCGTAAACCGATCTCATTTAATATTTTGAAAACTTGAATAACTGTTAATAACGTAATTTATTCAATGTCCTAAGCCGCTAGCAGTGCATGTGAGTTTTTAGAGAATGATGATCACTGAAAGATATTGTTTCAAATTTTTCTATTTCTCAAATTCTACCCATCTTCCATCATTTTAAACTTTTGTCATACTTCTCAACGAAATCTTTTACGGGAATTGTTAAAAGAAAACTTCTATGAAGATGTTCTGTACTAAGATAGATGACGCAACTACATTAAATTAACAAACATAACTTCATACTTAATCCATTTTGTGCCAAATATTTAAATTTTTCTTATAGTTTCAAAGCCCTAACTTTTTAAGTAAATGTTTAAAAGAATTTCATACCATAGTAGTTTCGATTGGGCAGAGTTTCCTCTTTCGAATGTTGCATTCTAGATTCATCTACGGACTAATAATCCGTCATTATTTTTTCACAAAATTAATTTTTTGGACAGCAAAAAATGTACTAAAACATGTTCCAAATTCAAGATGGCCGCTAGAATATCAAAAAATTCCGAAAAATCAGCTAATTCTTGATTCAAGGCATTGTTTACTTGATTTTTATCCTAAAACAGTTGAAAAAAGATGTATAATCATTACTACCAACTTTCAAAAATATTATCACGTTGTTTCGTTTTCAAATAACTTTGACGTCGTCCAATTCCCACCAGGTGGTGGTTAATGCTCATAGAAAGCTTTAAGGGGGTTATATACCGAAAAAATTTCAAAAAATCAATTTTTTTTTTATTTGAGTTTTTGATTCTATACTTTATCCAAAAC
>JAWWEO010019423.1:1009-14485 GCA_035582975.1 Ormyrus labotus | reverse complement strand
TATTAAATAGCCACGGGACTTATCTATTAACTATTTTTCTGGCCATTTTCAATGCTGGAAATTCTACCAGGGAGTTATACAAACATGTACACATAAAAAATGTTTGCGTTATAAAACTGTTGTTTGTGAAGATGAAAAATTTTCATTTCATCAAGACACTGTTGTTGCAAAGTTGAAAAAAGACACGACTCTAAGTTCTAACAGTCGAAAGTATTTTGTTATTATTCTTGTTAAAAGCAAAGTTTTTTTTCTTCTGATAAATTGATTTTTGAACAGAGGACCATGCTCGAGGTCTCAGTACATTTACAGTAATGGCCGGACTAGGCGGATTCATGGGCTACGGACTCGGCGGTATAAATTGGGATGCTACTGCAATTGGCGCAGCTCTAGGCGGGCACTTGCACGCAGTTTTTACCCTCATTACCATTATCTTCGTTTTTTGCGTCTTCAGTACATTAACGAGCTTCAAAGAAATACCTCTTGATTTCTTGGAGAGCGACGAGTGCAAAGAGCAGCTTCAACGGAAGGTGAATTTTACTTGTACCTATAATCTTCTTTTTTGAATAATAAATTATAATATTTGTGACGAGGAAAAAGTAAAAAAAAAGAATACTGCTAATTCTAATATAGGTTTTGTACGCGCAAACGTGAACTATCCACTAGACAGGCAAGCATTACTCCTGCATTTTTTAGGGGTAGTTCGCGTTGATGACGAAATTGTCTTTATATATTTTAAATCGGGGTCTCGATTTTTAGGGGCAGAGAAAGTAGTCATTGTAGTTTCATCCTACTGAAACTATACTAATTTATCATACAGTTTTTATGTTTATTTACAATTGATTATTTCTCGATAGTTAGAAGAAGAAAAAAGAGAAAATGAAACGGAAAAAATTGCCGGCGAAGAATCGGTTTCTTATGGGACTGTAGGAAATGAACCAGAGATGACAGACGAAAAAATGGAAGTAAGTTTATTAAAAAGTAACTCTTAAAATATCAAGTAAAAACGCGTTATTCAAAAACTTTTCAATTCGTCCGAAGCAGAAACTGTTTCAATCCATTAATTATTAACCAACTCCTCTTCAGGAAATTCCAATGAAGCCCATAGAGAAGCCACCGAAGCCCCGAAGGCCGAACGAAGTCCCAATGATTCCGGACGTGCCGCCACCCAAGCCGCCGCCACCGGCACCCAAAGTAGACCCAGAAACCGGAGCGATAATCGAAGAGCCTGTCAATCCCAAAGCAACGCTTAAAGAGTACTTGTACTCCATTCTTTACATGCCGCATAGCATGCGCATGGTCTGCTTGACCAATCTGTTTTGCTGGATGGCGCATGTCTGTTACTCCCTCTATTTTACCGATTTCGTGGGCGAAGCTGTCTACGGCGGTAATCCAAAGGTAGCTTTTTAGCCTTTATTTCATTGTCTACAATTACAGTTTTTAAAAATATTTTTCTAATTGCAGGCCCTTGAAGGCTCAAAAGAACGCGAATTGTACGAATCCGGCGTAAGATTCGGATGCTGGGGCATGGCTATGTATTCGCTTTCTTGTTCCTGCTACTCCATGATTATTGAGAAATTAATCGAACGCTATAAGTAAGTTGCTTATTCGGCGAGATAAAAAGTTCGTTAAATTAAATAAAGCGACTGAAAAATGTTTTATTGTTTTAGAGCGCGTAAGGTTTATATCGGCGGTCTGCTGTTCTACAGTTGTGGAATGATGATGATGGCCTTAACCAGGCATCCTGCTAGTGTGATAATATTTTCTTGGACAGCTGGAGTCATGTATTCTACGCTCTTTACTATGCCGTATTTGCTCATCGCACATTACCATGCTTCTGGCACGGTAAGTATAGTTATAAGCTTATGCGGACTCTGTCAAAATTTCCAGAAAAGCCACCCGCGTAAAAATTAAACAAATGGGCAATATATTGGAAAGTGCTATTAGCAATATATGCGAAAGACATTGGTAAAGTCTAAAAACTCGATTGGCAATAGCTTGGCAATAAATTATTAATGAGCATCATCCAATATATGTCTAATACTATTTAATTTAATTTAAATAATTCTCTCTTGATAATACTATAGCTTAAATAGATAAATAAATACTATTATATTTTTTCTCGTGTTATCAGTAATTCATCAGTTAAAATGTTTTATTTAGAGATTTTTTTCATTAGTAAAACGATAAAAATAAAAAAAATTTTCCCGAACCTGGACTCGAACCCATCCGATTAGAAATTTTGATAGATGCCTCACGGGGGCCTCCTGTGGGTTGCCAGAACTTCGATCTGGCCCTCCTGAGGCAACCCCGCGAGGCCCAACAAGGAGCGTAACGCTTGCCTCATTAACACTTATAAGGAGAGTGCACCGGATTCGGATGACTGATCTGGCCCAAACTGGTGCACATGCTTCCTCTTACCTTAGCGATGAACTGTGTGGAGTCCCAGAGTCTAACGCCGCCCCAGACTCCAGATATGACAATTAATGGGTGTGATCGGCTCACTATCCCCTGGGCTCGACTATCACTGCTATTTCTTCTTATAAGCCTTAAAAAACTTCATTATCCGCTTCCTACAATCAAAGTATATATGTTTTAGATAAATCATGACAAATTCAAGCCTAAATAGCTTGTTTAAAAAATTGAATGTTACAGAAATATGCTAAAAAATCACATTTCTAGCATTATCCTGATTTAAAGAAATATTTTGTATAAATTATTATGTGTACCTTTATTTTACTAGGCTGTTTTCCTTTTGTTAAATATCCTTCAGTTATATTTTTCTTCTGGAATTAATAAAAGTAACACCTGAAAAAAAATAAATAAATAAATAAATACAAAGAATCAATTCTTTCAATTTTAATTCTAATTTGTGATTAAATAATGATTATACTTATCTAATTGCGGCACAGACTATTAATGTTCTAGCCTTTATTTATGAATTGTATAAAAATTTTATATTTTTATACTATCAGATCACTCCATGCATTTAGTTAAGGAGGGTCTTGCACGAAATATATACTATATTTGTTAATTTTATATTTCAACTATTTAAGGTTTAATAATCTGACTGTTAATATATATCAAAGAGGTGTTCCCTACTAACCGAATAAAAATTTAAAAGTCGTAAATATCATTCAACAAATGCAGATATAATTCATTAAAAAAATAATTGTTTAAAACATGGGAATGTTTTTTTGTTTTTCATTCAATTTTAATTTAGGAGGTTTCATTTTCTTCCTTATTCAATTTCAGGGGGAGTTACCAATGAAAAAACTGGGGTATTTTCAGAACGGGTAAAGTTATATTCACTTGTTTATAGATTTATCGTTGCAACTTCGATAAATCTATGAAATTCGAAAATCCCTGAAATTGAATAAGGAAGAAAATTAAACCATCCAAATTAAAATTGAATGAAAAACAAAAAACATTCCCATGTTTTAAACAATTATTTTTTCAATTTTTTAGTGAACTATTATCTGCATTTGTTCAATGATACTTACAGCTTTTAAATTGTTATCTGGTTCATAGGGAACACCTCTGTAGCATATATTACCAACCAAATTATTAAACCTTAAATAGTTGACATATAAAATTAGCAAATATAGTCTATATTTCGTGCAAGACCCTCCTTAAATGCTGAAAATACAGCTTGAGCAGCCTTCAAGCAACTATATAGTTATAAATCTGGTGTGTATTCAATGGCTTGCAAAATTGTTACTTTTGCTCTACTTAACTATGCTTTTTAAACACCTTTTAAAAACTGATCCTTAAGCATAGTAAAGCTGCATAGAATATTTTTAATTTGAGGCACACAAATTATGTTAGTAACTCTTGCACTTCACTTGTAACTCCAGAGTCCAGCTGTCTTTACAATCAGCTATTCATTTGCTATACCTCTCTCTCTCGTTCTACTGATGTTTGAAGCGCCATAGGTTATAACCATCATGTGATATTGTAGTTAGTGTGTTACATTTGATTTGAACTGAATCGAGTAAGAATAAAAACATGCAGATAAAATTTTATGATTTTGGATCATTACAAGGTAAATATTAAAATTTAGAATTTTTAACAAATTATAAAATAGTACTTTTCGACACTGGTGTGGAAGTTGATTATTTACCTCGTGAGACATTTTTCTCCCGAGCGAAGCGAGGGAGAAAAGTCTCACGAGGTAAATAATCAACTTAAACACTAGTATCGAACATTATTTTATACCACGAGCGCCGAAAAATCATGTTAAAGTCGTGATTTTGAGGTTAGAGTGGTATAAATATATTTTTATAATTGCTAAAAATAATTATATAATTATATAATTATAAATTGCTAATGAAAAAAAAAATCTCTAAATAAAACTTTTTAACTTATGAATTACTAATAACACGAGAAAAAAATAGTATTTATTTATCTATTTAAGCTATAATATTATCAAGAGAGAATTATTTAGTATAAATTAAATAGTATTAGACATATATTGGATGAGGCTCATTAATAATTTATTGCCAAGCTATTGCCAATCGAGTTTTTAGGCTTTACCAATGTTTTTCGCACATATTGCTAATAGCAGTTTCCAATATATTGCCCATTTGTTTGATTTTTGAATCGCTTTACATTTTGATCTTCATAAATAGATTTACGGTACTTATTGTTACAAATTGATGGCAACTAATCCAAAACCCGTGATATTGAATCCGTCGTTTTGAATTTTGAAAATTGGAGATTGGATTCATAATCAGCAACTCTCGAAACCTCCATACAAGTGATTGCACTTGAAATAATCGGGTTGTGGTTAATTTTGAACATTTACATCCGCCATAGTGGATCCGTCATTTTGAATATTCAAAGTCGGGGACCAGATTCATAATCAATGACCCTAAAAATCCCTATACAGACGATTGCACCTAAAATAATCGGATTTTTCTAGATTTTCAAATTTTAATGCCGCCATATTGGATCCGCCATTTTAAATTTTGAAAATCGGAGACTGGGATTATAATCAGCGCTCCTAAAAATCCCTGTAAACGTATTTTCATTGCATTTGTTCAAAAAATGACTTCAAAACCAAATATAATCGGAAAAATTAGCTTTTTTTTAATTTTAATTGTTTATAACTAATTACGTAGATAGAAATTTGGATTTTTCTACTAAGAAGAAATATTTAAAAAATATGAGGATCCAACGAGAAAAAGTTTGGATCGTTTCCGGTTCAAAATGTTTTTACCATGAACAAAAAACTGGAAGAAATTTGGTGTCTTAAATATGAGTCACAGCCCCTCAAAGGGTTAATTAATCAATTGCCTGATCAATCGCATTGTTTTCATTTAACCTTACATTGGCAATGTTTTCTGTCAACGGTTTTTCCGTTTGAATTTTAATTTATTTCTGTAATCTATAATTTTCGGCTTTTATATACGTATATTTGTTCAATTATATAGCTTAGCATGATCATTATAGGGCATGATCGAATGTAAGATCGAGATATAATTCTACTTTTATCGAATTTTTGTATATTTTTTATTACCAAAGTCTAATGTCTGGCATTTTTCTATTGTCAGTTGGCTATTACGTTGGTTTACCAGTAGATTGTACTTTCAGTACCATATGCGTTGTGTTTATGGTATATATTTATATATTTTCTACCTTTATATATCTTCCTACCTTTTCGCCTTTATTTGATTCTTTTTTTTTTAAAATTGTGTCAGAATTCTCAGACACGCTTTTTAAATAATGCCAATGTCGTGCATATTTACAAAACTCTCATTCTCGTTTCTTTCTTAAAAGACTATTGGCATTCTAAACAATACTTTTCAAAGAAGAAACCGTTTTCTAAATGTTTCTCTATCTTTGCCACAAGAATAGTTAAAAGACAACATTCAATCCATTTTATTAATTTAATCATCATTCCTTCAAGTTTATTATTATTATTGTACGCCGATTATTTATTTCGTGTTATTGGTATTGTTACGTTGATGTTTTTGTCTATTTTATAGATTGTAGCTTAGAGCACTTTTAAAACACCTTTATGTCTTTTCTAATTTGAATTTCGATCGATTCGCACTGTGAAATTATTTTATTTGTAAATAAAATTCCACCACGGTTAGATAATAATGTCAACGCGTCCGTCTTCAACGGCAATTCTAAAAACAAATATACACATACATTGAAAATTATTCACTCTTAACAGCTTATATCTTCAGAATTAATTATCAGATAAAAAAATATTAGCAGAATATATGTTGTTCAAGATATTGCCCTCAATCGTATGATATAAATTTCTACATACATTTTGCGAATACTCTATATAATCAAACTATAGGCTGTTTCAAAATAAATTACAGCGACAGTCAATTTGAGACATGATTATCCAGTAAATTATTTAAATTTGTTATTTATCAGATGCATTGAATCTTCTGTACTGTTTTAAATTTGAAAATAATCCGAAAGCAGTTATATTCGGTATAAGTGTATGGATGAAAAATTAATATTCGTTAAAAATATTTATACCATTCTAACCTCAAAATCATGACTTTGACATGATTTTTCGGCACTCGTGGTATAAAATAATGTTCGATACTAGTGTTTAAGTTGATTATTTACCTCGTGAGACTTCTCTCTCGTTTCGCTCGGGCGAAAAATGTCTCACGAGATAAATAATCAACTTCCACACCATTGTCGAAAAGTACTATTATGATATAGTTAGTTGACTACACATGTTAATTAGGGAAAAAAGCAATTGAATCGGTTTTACTCATTATTAAATTGCATTTATCAAACTAATACATTTATGTGTTTAAAAAACCTGCACTGTAAATAAAATAATTCTTAAATTATAACATATAGATTAGATAATCCCTCCGGTTAATTCTTGGAGATGGGAAAAGATTATGCGGTCGGACTCGAATTGCTACGGACAGAAGGCGGATCTTGGTATCGTAACGACAATGTACTTACGAAATTCGACAGTCCTTATCGCAAGGTTCGGGCAGTCTGGTATTGTTGAAATGTCCCATTCTGGGTGTTTCGCGCAGTCTCTTGCTTACTTACACTCACATAACATTTCAAAAAAATAAAAAAAAAATAAAACGCGTACAAAACGCGAATGAAAATAAAAAATATGAATAAAATTAGCACTGCGGGAAATTACATAATTATAAGAAATTATAAATTTTGTCTGAACAAAAGGAGCTCTTGGTAAACTGACCTATAGCGCGAAATACAACATGAGAGAGTGACGATGCGAAAGTCGATGGTTACCGGTGTACCTTCCAACGTCTGTCGTATGATCGGCTGCCGCGCCGTTGCCAGCTTTATATCTCATTCATGATTCCTGGCGACTGACAACAAGTCGTAATACTTTACTTTTTAGAAGGACTAGACCGCTTATCTTTACTTGACCTGTAGGCAGTTCGTCCTCGGCGAGATGGGAAAGGCGAGAGATCACTGGTCGAACGCGGCCTCATCTATTTAACTCCATACCTCTGGTGATTGTTATTCTCTTCCTTTTTCTTGTTGATTAGCCGCTGCTTCGCTCACGAAATGTCAAATTCGTTCTTTCATTTTCACATTTATACGCGTCAATTCCACACGATGCGGCTGGGTCTCTCACCGCCTTCAAAATGTATTTCTGCGCGAAAGTTTTAGTATCGAATTTCTTCATAAAATAAAAAAAAACGCCAGACTTGACTAAAAAGATCTTAAAATGCAAGTGCTAACAAAAATAAAATTTGATAATATAAAATACAGAAAATGAATTTATTTTTTTAATTGGTTCACTTAAATATTTTTCTATCTCAAATACACGTCTGTAATATTGAGCTACAATATGTCTAGGTAATCTTAAAATACTGCTTATTTTTCCTAAATAGGATTCAAAACTAAAAGCACTTAGTTTAAGTTACAGCCAGTACTCTTGATATCATCGCTAAGATGAATTAAATTATGTATATTTAATGAAACAAACAACTTGTCATACAAAGTACGAGCATCATCCACAAATCTTTTTAAATATTTTTCTGCTTTTTCAACATAATTACTTGCATTTTTTTATGATAATAATCTTGAGGAAAGTACTAATAACATTAAGTGGTTATAAATATTGTCTGGTAGAATCTTTTTAAAAACAATAGGTGCTGCTTATAATAAGTGGTGACAGTAAAAAATCTAAAATCCTTTTCGTGCAGCCAAGAAACAATAAATGCATCGGATCCAATATAAATTGATCTACCATATTAATATTTGGATTTATTGCTGTTATAAGAGAAAATGCAGTGTGATAATCTGCATCGAAAAAACTTCTAAACTCATTATCTGTTCTTGGTTCAGCACTTGAATTTAAAAATACTGTCACTTTATCAACCTTTTCTCCAACTACTTTACACCTTTCACATGCACTAAAAGAAGTGTGTCCTTTCACACTCTTTATGAAGGATCTGTCAGGTGTGTCACATGTAAAAAATTTTATTGTAACTTTAAAATTATTATCATTAATAATAATTCCTATTGATTGTAGTTCATTAATTTCATTGATAAAATCTGACAAATATTGATACACATTTTTTGGTTTGCTATTTCCAGCATATACTGAGACTGTAAATGGCTCATAATGAACATTTTTTGCATACACTCTGCACAATATTGGCGAGATTGTTTTTGTACTGGATTTAAATGGCGAGAAGCCATTTATATTAATAATTAACTCAATAATGTCGGAACTATGAATATCTTTATCAATGATGGATTTTAACTTATTTTTAATGCCAAGATACATGTATTTACCTGCAGAATTATCACTTGCTTCTATCGTTTTAACATCACTTTCAATATTGCTGCTTAAAAAGGTTTTTATAGTCTTTGGCAAGCTCAGCAAAAGTCTTTTTCTTAAAATTTGGAGTAATTTATTTCCATGCACACGAGGAATGTTGCTAAAAACTATCCACTCCCTGAGTTGTTCAATTTCTTCAACATAGTTTACATTTGAATGAACAAACTTTTCATCGTCACTTTTTGCATTTTCAAAATCACTTTGCTCTTCATCATTATCTTCATCAATTCTTGTTGAATAAATATTTACAGTATTTTCAGTAGCAGATTTTAAAGTATCTTGAAAACACTCTTCCAAAAAAAGAAAAAAAAAATTAATAAAAAAATTTTTTTTGAAAAATTTTCAAAATAAAAAAAAGTAACTTTTTCGTCCGGCAAGCCCCGCCAGAGGCGGGGAAAAATTCATTTTTCCTTTAGGGGGAAAATAATTTTTTTCCCCGCTCGGACAAACAATTTTGACAAACGTTTAGAATGCTCGATTTTCTACGCTACTTTCTAGCGTGAAATGAGGACCATTTCATGCTCGAGTTAGGAAAAATATATTCCAGTATTTTTGTATTGAAAATACAAGCATTCAACTTCAAAATCGCTGAAGAACGTTGCTATAAAATAAAAATTGCGCCCTGTGAAATTTTTAGAAAAAAAAAATATCTCGACTCCGTTAATCCATCCGTCGGAATTAATCTAGTGTTTATAATACTAGGTGCATTTTTATGTAAGAAAAAATTATTTAGACACATTTTATTGTACATTATAAGTACTTCCTCTGCCAAAAACCATTCAATTAGAATGTTCGCTTGAAGCAGAATGAGTTAAGTGATGGTTTTCGACCTCCAAAAGATTATACCAGATTCGAAAAAAAAGAATAAAGCTAGAGAAAAAGAGCATTCACTTGTTTTTTGTGCAATAAAAAGAAGTTTATTTTTTGAAAAGTAAAAGGGTGAAAAGGATTCTCATTGCTTTAGTCTCGTTTAGAATTTTGGTTTAGAAAAATGGTAAACTAAAAAATTAAAGTTCGAGATAAAATAGACATTCCATCCTTATCGAGCTAATTATAATGTAATACCTTCAGTTTGCAGTGACAGCCGATGGTGAAGCAATCCAGGACAGTGGCGGCCTGCGAGGTTTAGGCACGGACGTCGCCATCGTCTCCTCGATGGTCTTCCTCGCGCAATTTCTGCTTTCCTGCTTCCTCGGAACGATCGTCAGCCTCTCCGGCACCACTACAGCTGTCGTATGCGTCGCCAGCACTCTCGCGGCTTGTGGCGCTGCTGCGGCCACTCAGATTATGTACCTCGAATTGTAAAATTTCTGCTACTGCTTAGCAGTTTTGTAATAGCCAAACATGTTACGTGCCAAATGTATCTAAAAGAAATGTATACTCATTAATTAAGCTGTAACGTCAAATATTTGTTGCAAGTATCATAAAAGATCAGCCATTAATTATATCTAAATGTTGATAATGTTGAAGAGACCATTTAAAAAGCTTAAAGACGTTAGAAACATGCGAAAAAATGTTTCTAACTTTCGATTATTTTCAGTTTGATTTTCATGAAAATTATTTTATTCACTGCAAATACAGATACAACAAATAGGAGTCACTTTTAAGATTTTTAAATTTTTAAAATACAAAAAAATTTGTATTTTCAAATCTTTTATGCGAATTTTTTGACAAAATTTAATACAATTTAATATAACTAATAATTCCATCATTAAGCTTCCTTAAGCATGAAATCTGTAATTCTTACATGCAACTTTTTTGTATTTATTTAATAATATAACTTTTTATAAATATAACCCAACACCTGGAAATCGCACATTGGGATTGATGAAAGTATTCCAATTATAAGCATTTCACTTTTTTTTTCACAAGAATTTCAATAATACTATGTCGTCAGTCTTTACATTTTAAGATTTTTGAGATTATCATTATGGGTGTTTAGCTTTCTTCGTACTAAAAGCTGAGCAGCATTAAATCTTATCTTCAAACATGTTATAAAAATATTAAAAATTTAATCAATTGCAATGTTGATAACTACATGAAAATCATTCACTGCATCATTTTTGTTGAAATAAAAAGGATAATCTCAATTTATTAATTTGAAAATTTTCAGTTCTCTATAAATATGTGGTTTTCATTCAATCCGTATTCTACGTTTATTATTCTAATAGTACTTTAACCATGTTTATGTATATTGTTGATGCCGTTAAACATTTAACACGTTATTAAACTAAAGTTCAATTAAAAAAACACTATCTAAAATAGTGCCTCAAATCTAATTATTGTAAAACTATTATATCATAAAAAGAGCATAAACAAATTATGATTTGATTGACAGTCTTTTAACATTGTGCTTAAGAAATTTAAGTTTAATTTTTAATTGCTTTCGATTAATTAATTTTTAAATATTATTTATGACTGGCATTTTTTAGATTTTTTAAAACTCTCATAGAAATAGATTTTATTGTAAAATAATAAATTTATTAGATAATGATCAACCTATAATTGGCGTATTTTATTATCGGTAATGTTTTAGCGTAATTAATTAAAATAATGGAAATAATTTTTTCATATAATCATGCAAACGTATCTTTGTAAATTATAAGTCGATTTATTTTAATAACAAATGATAATGAATGTGTAACAATTCCAAAAAATATATAAAATAACTTGTACTATAAACATTAGTAAACAAAATTATTAAGACAATAATGATTATCAAATGTTAAAATGTAAATTTATATACTCTTAAAATGCATTCTAAAAAATGTATATGTAAAGTGGTATAAGTGGTGTATGATTTTTAAAGTGTATCTCCGTGTATTATAAAATAAATCTAGTTTATAATGTTTAATTTTTAAAATAGAGTTTTTAGCCTACTTAAGGCTGACACTGTAAATAAACGTATATTTTATTACAGTTATGAAAAGTGATTTTATTGAAATGCTATTTAAAATGAAGTGAAATATATTTTTCTGTTATTTATTATAAATAAAATAATATTAAGTTCAAACACTGACAACTTGTCCTTTAGTTTATGCAAGTATAGCGAATCTTGCACAAAAGATACATGCAATGATAATCTCCAAAAATAACTAAGCGAAGTTATGTTATTGATACCTATCTATCTACAAAAGTATTGACTGCAAGACACACATACACACACATATATATATATATATATATATATATGTATAACATGTGTATATTTAATTAAAGTGTATTTACTCATTACGTGTATAATATTGTTACTAATAATATGGAAAATTTTTCCAATAAGTATTGTATGTAAATATGTAAACTATTTCATTAATAAAGATAAGAAAAAGTTATTGTCTCAAAAAAATGTACTAATATGTTTATGATTTGCTTATTTATTTTATCTTACTTATTTTAAGCTGACTGCCAAAAAGAAAGTTATCATTAATAAAGAACTATTTAAAACAAACATAAAACTTAAAAAATGGATGAATACATTTTTTAACAAATTAATATACATAAAAGCAAATTTCTTAATAATGATATATACCAACTACATCTATTACAAAACCATCTGTATCACATATTGTAAAAGAATTGCAAAAGTGTACATGCTTTTGTCCAAAATATGATTTTCTTTAGTATTCATTGTTAGCACTTTTGATGTGGCATATATGTGCCATCGCATATCAAAGCTAACATGTTGATCATATCAGCTGATCATGTTTGATACTAAATAACACTAAACCCTAAAACCACAAACCCTAGTCCCACATACAAACATTAGATTTTAGATTTAGATTCGTGGGTTTAGAATTAGTGGGTTGTATGCGAATTTGATTTCCTTAAATAGTCTATTAATATTCTTTAGTAATTCAGAAAACAGATACAGATACTTATCAAGTGAAATAAGAATGTGATTATGAAACTTACTCATATGAGTCCTTGCATAATTGTGTAATTATAGGTTGTTCCTTAGGAAAAAAAAAATACGTACTTTGGTGTTTAAGGAAATGTACTTAAGCAACAGAGAGTTGTTTTCTATTAATTTTTTTTTTATTATAGGAGAAATTCGTATTTGTAAAACTTAAATTATTTTTATGAGTAAAAGTGTTAGTGTACGGAAGAAAAGTTGTAAAGTGCGTAGTCAAGACTTTAATTTGAAATTAATTGAGTTAAAAAATATTCATTCGTTCCAATTGTATCGTATAAAATAATAAGTTTATAATCCTCTGCAAAATAAAATGGAATTAACCTTTTGAAAGTATGCGTCATTTTTTCGGATTATTTTAACTGTACGTGACTTTAAAACTAATATGCCTTCAATTAACATCAACGTGAAGCTATTGCTTCGTACTTTGTTTATAATTTCTGCTCGATGGAAGAATACTTATATTTATGGAGAAATTTGAAATTTTGTAAAGACAATTTCTCCTGAAATTTCAAAAAATATTCATAATTCTCTTAATAAGGTCCGTTTGACGAAATACTAAGTTACGTGTGTTTTTTTTCTAACTAACGAACGATCTACAAAAATTTTATCAACATGAATGATCCGGTGGGTTGAAATTAGTCCCTCTATGAGTTGATAAAACATACCTTTACTTTCTTAAGAAGTATGATTTTTCCCATGAAAAGCGCTAAACATTATTAAAATCCTATTTCGCACAATAAATGTA
>JAWWEO010019422.1:0-14496 GCA_035582975.1 Ormyrus labotus | reverse complement strand
CATTAGGTACAAGAGTGAGAGGAGACCCACACCTTTTATTATGCGGTGATCCTGGCACAGGAAAGTCTCAAATTCTCAAAACAGCTGCAAGACTAGCAGCACGCTCTATTCTCACCACTGGAGTTGGAACTACAGCTGCTGGTCTCACAGCTGCTGCTGTTAAAGTAAATATCTTTATATAAATTGTCAGAAATTTCTGAATCCAAAAAAAATGTATACTTTTCAGGATTCTGATGGATGGCATTTAGAGGCTGGAGCCTTGGTTTCTGCTAATGGTGGAGTTTGCTGCATAGATGAGTTAACAACAATGAGTACCAATGACATGGCATCAATACATGAAGCAATGGAACAGCAAACAATATCCATAGCCAAAGCCGGTTTGGTCAGCACGTTAAATTCTAGATGTACCGTAGTCGCAGCTATTAACCCAGTTGGTGGTAGATTTGTAGATGGAGAGGAAGTAAAAATGAGACTTGGCGGCCCGCTACTGTCCCGATTTGATCTTATTCTTTTTCTAAGAGACACTCATGATCCACAATGGGATGAACTGGTTTCAAATCATATTCTTCAAGCTGCAATGTCCGCTGGTGAATGTGAAAGCCAAACGTAATTCATAGAAAAATTTACTTTTTACAATAAATATTTAATTACTTGAATAACACATTCATATGCTCCAGGAATTTAAAAAATAAAACAAATTATTCTATATCAGAAAGCGTGCGGAAAGAAGTCGCAAATCTTAATACTTCAGGCGCCGAAAGCGCTGAAATGTAAGTTTATTATTAAAAAATTTTGTAAAAAATAATTTTTTAAATGTATTTTTAATCGTTTTAGAAGCGCGACAGGTAATTTAAGTATTTTAAAAACTAATGGCCTATGGGATGAAAAAACGCTACGCGAGTATTTTGCTCATATACATACCTTTAAACCAGTTATGTCAAAAGAAGCTGAGAAGGTCTTGTGCGCGGCTTATCTTTATCATCGACATAGACCTGAGAGACGAGAAGAGCGTACAACTGTTCGTCTTATGGATAGTTTAGTAAGGTGAGATTTATATGCAGTTATGTACAAAATGATAAAAAAAACTTTACAAAATTATATTGCAAAATTATTCTTACTATTATAATTAATACTATTAGACTAGCTGAGGGACATGCAAAACTTATGTACAGAGATGAAGTTCTTATAGTTGATGCAATTTTCGCTACATACTTGATAAATTTAACTAATGGAGTAGGAAAAGAAAGTTGTAGATTCCCAACAGAGCCAATGATAACATACGAACAAGAAGGTAAAAAAAATAAAATAAAATAAAATAAGGGATTTAAAAATAAAATAATGTCAAGTATTTGTAACATTTTGAAAATATTTTAATCACTTATGCCACTTACATAAATACAAAAAATTGTTTTAATATAATACATGATAAACGTTAAAGCGATGTTAAAAAACAAAAGTTATTTGATTTACAGGAGCAGAACTACTTAGTTTGCTTGATTTAGACGATCTAATAGAAGTTTTGTAAAATAAAATGGAGAGAGAGAAAATCGTCACTCTTATACTACAAGTAATGCGTTTCTAAACTTTTGAAATATCAAAACACAATCACGTGAGTATACAATTTTAATTATACGTATAATAATAAAATTTTTATAATTCAATATTTTAATTGTAAAATCAACAGTATAAGAATAATGAAACGTTAAGGGTAAATATTCTCATTGACCTTGCAGTAATTTTGTGATAATACTGCAATTGGACAGTTTTATATGTCATACGCACATTCATTGACGCAATGCTTTTAATAATTAATTACATAATATTATTATTAATTTACAACATAAAATATGGAATGCTGTTGTGACACGAGAAAACACATTCTTTATAATTTAAACTTTGATTAGAAAAAAACTGTAAGTAACGGTTTCTTACAACATATTTTGATAACATTTGACAAGATTAAGAAGAAAAACATATATTATAAATACTGCTATACAAAGCTCAAAAAACGAAGAATAAGATAAAGTAAAACATAAACCCTTTCACATTTCGTTTTCTCGCTGCAACAGACATGGACACACTTCTTCATCACATTGCATAAAATATCTATTCAGCTTCTTTCTATCAAATCTTTTTAGCTGATATTCACTCACTCTGATGCACACTTTATTTTTCTTTGCTGCTTGCGTTCAGTACTCGAGAGTAAATAAACCATACGCTGAAAAAAATATTGTATTCAAACAAAAATTTATTTAACTATAATTAAAAACATATTTATTTCTTAAAATAGAATAAATAAATTCTTTAAATAAGTATGTTTTAGAATCTTTGACATGTTCGTTTGAATTTGATAAATTTCTCATTCGGCATACCTGAATAGAATTGTCAGTTTTTATTTTCGTTTTTCTCTCTCTGAATGATCGCAGGCATTTTAGTAGCGTCCTTGTGACATATTGTTGACTTGGGCTCGAACGGCAGTTGCGGCAACGTTCGATGCTGCGCCCCGTACATGCTCGTTTCGTAAAAATGTAGTCGTAAATTCTTCTTGGGCCTTAGACATGCTGGCTCCTGAGCTGCGGTAGATGCGATGTACCTAAACGTAGAAATATTATGCTTTAAACTTTATAAAACAAATTTTCTTTATAATGTTTATTTGTACCTTTGAAAGTAATATGATATCGCAAGTTGCTGCTGTAATAAATGCTATTGCGATACACAAGAAAAGAGTTCCCATGAACATGTCTTTTGCTGAAGATTTAAATGTCGCAATGGCTGTAATGATCCCACTAGAAAAATTGCAATAAATCAGTATTGAAAGTCTACGATACAGAGAACATAATTTAAAAATTGTTCTTACCATGTTCCAGATCCAGGTATTCCAATACTTTGAATTACTGTTACAACAACTTGGAAAAAGAATACAAAGAAAAATACCATAAAATTGAAGGAACTGTCTTTTCTACAAGAAAAAAATGGAAATTTATTAATTTTCTGCATACAGAATTTATAATCTAGTTTAGAACGTATTTTGTGCTTACTTGAAAGCTTGGTAAGCTGGTCTGAACCAACAAACGAATGAAAAAGGTGTAAAAAGAATGAGATAAAGAATACCAAGTCCAAAAGTCGTAAAAGCGCCGTAAGCTAACATATTGGCAAATCCACCAACAACATTTAGAATTAGTACCAGTCCGTGAACTAGAAAATAAGTGTTAGTTAATAATACGAAGTACTTTTTTATTTTTGTAAATTATAAATATTTATGTAAATATTAATTTATGAGGTTATATATTTTTTACTTACACATCCATAGGTAATATAATTGTCGGACGATTTTTTGAAAATCAGTTTGTATTTCAACATCTATGTCTTGATAATAACATGGTTGAATACAACATTTCTCAGGTAGTGGAGGCCAGTTATTTCTCCTTGCTAAAATGAAAAACAATAGTTTATTTTTTAAAGTGCTCTAATAAATGATCTTTTATTTTTGAAACTATTAAATAATTCTTTACGATAATAAGGTGTGTTGCTCATATCTTGCTCATTCCTCTTCCAAGCTTCATTTGGTGGTTGCTAAAATGCAAAAACAAATAAAAATTAAAGATTAATTATTGATAAAAATAGAAAGTATAGAAGGAAATGTAGTTTATTCAAGTACATACACTTGTTGGCGAAAAGATTCCACTACTTGATTGAGGGATGCTTTGTTGAGCACTGCGTGTATAATTGGGTGGTGGAGCCTCTTGGCTCGATGTCTGCAACATAGCTGGTTGCTGTGCTGATGTAGCAGTGTCTCCATAAATTGGAGGATTGGAAGCACCCCTAACTTGTGTACCAGCATTGCCTGGTTGGTCTGCAAAAGGATTATAGTCTTCGATTCCTCTGTTTGGTATTGAACTTGCTGCTTTACGCACTGCTGGATCCTATAGAAAAATAATCATTATTTAATGTTTAAAAGAACAAGTTGAGTTTTTAAAAATTTAATCTTGTTTATTATTTTCTATTAATCTTAATGTGCATAAGTATTAAAACTATCTATGAATTATTGATCACTGTGCATTGGATACATATAAGCATAACATAGAAATTTGATATGCTTCAATTTTCATCCCCCCAAGAGTAAAAAAAGAAACTTAGACACTTGCATCATCAAAGTATCACGTTTCATTCACTTGAACAGAAAGGTTGCTGACAAAGCATCGACTGTTCATTTTTCATAGTTAAAAAGAAAAAGAAAAAAATTATACAAAATTTTTTGTACTTAAAGCTTAAAAAATAAAATAAGCATAATCTTTTCATGCTTATATAAATATACGCACAACAAAAGCTTAACTGTACAATTATGAAATCTTGAGTAAATAGCATCATCATTCATGAATCACTGAAAGTAACTGATGCAAAAGAAAGTTTTGAGCAAGTCATATCAAATTTAAGAGCAAGAAAATCAAAGGTAATTAATTACTTTTACTATTCAGCCTAATTTTCAAAAAAAAAAATTAAGATACTGATTTACTCTTATTATTGATTATATGATTAAATTCCAGTATATTTTTATACATTCTGCAATTTGCAAAGAATTATAAAAATGTTAAAGACACTCTGTATTAAAAATCCATATATTTAAAACTGAAACAATTAAATAATATTTAAACTATTTAAGTACTTTTTGCAAATCACATTGCCAAATAAAATCATTATCAAATTGTATATGCTTATTGAAAGTTTGAAAAATGTTATCTGAAATATGTTAACTATCTGATTACATTGAAAAGTGATAATTTTGATTTTATATCTTAAGACCAAAACTTAAACACGTATTGCAACATGTTGGAAAATAAATGAAACTTAAAAATCTGATTTATAAAACAGTATCTAAAACTGTATCACTGCAATGTATTTATAAATTTTCAATTATCAAACAAGTACACTCAATAACAATTCCCTCAATGAATAATAGCAGCATATTAATACTTTCATGCACTGAACCAATCTTAATAAAAGTGTATTATCAAAAAAATGTTATCTCCACTTTGCAGATTCAAATATCAAAAAGCAACTTCACACAACAATGTTCACTTGTAAAAAGCAGTAGTAAGGCCCCAACTTGGCCGTACTAATTTGTTCCTTAGCACCCTGGCAGTGAGACTGTCTGACCTTTTTACCAATTCCAGCCCACTTGTCAGGGTGAATAGTACACTCACCGCAAAGGGATCGTTAACGTTGGGCTCGCCGAAGGGGTTTTCGTCGAAGCCCGACATCTTGCAGCTGCTGCTGAGCGCGTCTTATCACTCCTTAACTCTCCTCTTTCTCTCTCTATCTCTCTCTTTCCCCCTAGCTTTCCGTCGAGCTTTAAGCACACTTTACTTTTTTTCCTTTCTGCTTGAAGGGCAACAACTCGGTCTCGCTATCCGCACGGAGTCATCCTCTCGGACGTGTCCGTTAGTCGCCTCGCGGAAGGTGAATTACGTAGCCTTGCAAATGTGTAAGTAAGTACTATACGTAAACACCAGTCGCGCATGAGTTGACATGCGGATACGACATACGCGGCTGTTCCCGGCTCCTATGTGTGGGTTTTTGCCAGGCAGCGACCTCTGCGGATGGTAATGCGGATTGTTCCTTTTGTTTGTTTGATTTTACTAGTGACCTTGGATTTTTGCGAACTTGCTAATTTAGAAGTATATTGATCTACGGAAGTATAAAATAAGAGAAATTAAGATAAGCATAGTTATTTTTTAAAATCTTATGCTTGCAAATACAAATATAAAAAAAATTATTTAAACAAATAAAATTTATCATTCCTTATCTCTTCAATATGAATGATATAAATGAAAATAATTTTTACATACGACTTTACTCATTAATACCATGATTAATTGAATAAAATGCGAATATAGAAAAAAACTTTTTAATTCAACCAATTCAGCTTTATTTATAGCTAACAAGTTGTATCTTACACTTATATTGTTAATTGAAAATGGTAGAAGAAAGTAATGAAGTATTCTCCAGAACTATAGGTAATTAAATGATCTTTCAGATATGTATCCAATTTTTATACAAATTAATCAAAAGAAAGTATTGAAATCAATTTATAAATATTATAAGTATCAATATTCGTGTATGTTTTCATAATATTATTTTTTATTGCCATATTTAACATTTAACAATCAACTTTCATAAAAATATTTCAATATTTTAATCTTGGAATAGTATATTATGCAGAACTGTGCAAAAGGAGGTGTTTATCGCAAAAGTCGGATTTAACAAAGACATGTGCGGTATATATCACCTCTAGGCACGAGTAGCATTTACTCTTTTCCAAGATTAAAATATTGAAATATTTGTATGAAAATTGATTGTTAAATGTTAATTAAAAATCTCGCAAACCAATAAATATATATATGTGTAGTTCTCAGGCTTTTTCCATACTTGCCTTCAGAGCGTGAACCCCTTCCTTGATTTTGCAACAGTATTATAGATGTTTGAAAGAAATTAATGTCTGCGGATTTTCGAACTTTTTAACATGAAAAATATAAGTTCGATAGATATACGTGGCTTATCGTATCTAGCTTGTTCTACTTAAAATAATGACTTGATAAGGTATAGGCCTATTCGTTTGTTAGTCAATAAGTCCACATACTATGTGCAAAAGTAGCTTTTTAGATATTGGGAATTGATACGCGTTTTAGGAACTATTATTTTAATTGCTTTTTATGATTATGATAACATTTTTAGAGTACTTTTTGTTTTCTTGAAAATTGAAAATAAAAAAATATTTCTGATGTTACCAATTTTTAACAATTTAAATTCAATGCCGTTTTTAATTTAATTTTCAATAATATTTAATTTTAAATAATTTAGAACCTTTAATTTAAATGTCTAATGGAAATCATTAATATTTCCGTCAATCTTTTTTAAAAATAAATACATAATTGTAGGTATTTATTTTATATTGAAAACAACATTTTTATTTCATTATCCAAACATGAAAACATGAAGTATGGGAAAATGATAAATACATAAATAATATTTCAAATCACACTGTTGGTAGAATTCTTTCAATAATTATTTTACATTGACAGAATTTATGATTTTAAAGCTCACAAATCGATTGTAGATATGAACTACAGCCATAAAACGGGCATTTCTCCTTATTTTCTGCTTCCTCTTGCGGCTAAAATTTTTCTTAATCGCACTGTAGAATATCTTTCTGATTATACTCCTGAAACAAAAATTTTTCCAATTGTTAGTCCTTTGCATAAAAATTTCAAAGTGTTTTAAAACATTAGAATATAATTCGTTAATATTTTATTCAGCCATACATAATTTTAATCTTATTCTTTTGTGTTATCTTAATTGGTCTGGCAGTATTTTATGATGAGCAGAACAGTACATATTAAATATATCTACTTAAACTGAAATATATACCTTTAATTTCTTAAATTGCGTATTAAATTATTTTTCTCTGCAATTACTCCAAGGATGAAAAGTTAAATTTTATTTAAATGACGATTGACGAATTTGACTTTCTCATTCACTCGTTTGAAGATTTATTTGAACTCTTGAGGTCTGTAGAAATACGCTTTATTACATCAGTTTTATCACTCTCACCTACAACTACATACATAAATTTTCTTTCCTTGCAGTTAAGTCTAAATCAAAAAAAAATTTTATAATATAAAACAATTCAAGTAATGAAACATTTACATAATAACTAATTTAAAAGAAGTTTATTTTCCTTTCAAATTTTCAATCTTTTACAGAAATTTATTACTGATAAATAATTGTAGAAAAATAAGTTTAGCCAAAATTACTATGGGCGTAAAACTGAAACAAGCTTCCATCGTGTCAAATTATTCAAAAAGAACAAAATTTACAAAAATCTTACCAGTCATATATTTCTGCATAAATTACAAAAATCAGAATCAAAACCGCAGATGCTTTTACCATGTAATCCGCTTATTATATAATAAATATTAGAAACATAATTCCTCCTATTATCTGAGATCGAAGAATGAAATTTACAATGTGCAGCCTCTTATCGAAATGGTGAGACAATGCCAGTTGTTAGTTTAGCTACATTTACACAACAATTGCCGTCGAAAACAAATAATCACTGCTACCTCTACGTCATTCGTAAAAAGACTCGACACTTATAATGTAGAAATAAACTTTGTCGATCATCTAAAACACTCACGCTATCTTGTAATGTTCGCATTTTTTCATTAATTCGGTTTCTTGCTTATGCCGTACACGTTTACGCTTCTACATCGAAGTGATTAATTTACATTTTGTGCAGTAAACTCTGAGATCAACAGAAACTAAATACATCCAGACTTAAAACTGAATTAAAATTAATCAACAGCCTTATAATTTGGTAAACGCAATACAAAAGAGCCCGAAGAGCTCGACTAGAAAAACACTGAAATAAAATCAACAAAACGCTTCTCTCTCACATCGCGGCGCGTCTCACAAAGCTCGACTCGGTAGCGATTTACTTAGTCTCATAAATCTCAGTTTCTCGAGGAGTTTTTCACCAGTCGCCGGCGTTCTCGTTGCTGTCGTCGCGCTCCGTGACGGACATGCCGGTCGTCTGGTGCAGCTCGTGCAGCCTTTGGCTCTGCTGCTCGTGGTTGAGTTTGCGCCATTTTATGCGCCGATTCTGGAACCACACTTTTACCTGCGCTTCTGTAAGGCGCAAAGCGTGGGCTAAGTAGAGGCGTTCTGGACCAACCTGGGGATCAAGATCGATTTTAGTTTGGAGGTTGCTTTGAATTTAAAAGACGATGTGTCAACATTTTCTAATGAAAATTACAATAGTGATCAAATTAGTCCACCTATTAGCAAATATTACTAAAAATTTTTAAATTTTATTATAATTTAAGATTTACTAGAAGCTGTACTCTTGAAAAAAACCAATGAACAATTACTAATGTTCAGTGTACATTCGTTAATTTAAATAGTAATACCAACTAATTTCATTAGAAAATAATGAAACTAATGAAAATTAGTGAAAATAACTAATATATATTCCAGTATTGATCTGCTAATCAGATATTTAATGACAAAACATTGACTTCAACTTCACGGATTCTGATATTTTAGATTTTTTCAATTATTCGTGATCAAATTTCCTAATACAAACTATTTTAATTATTAGAAAAAAAATGTTTCTAAAAGCCTAATTACAATGTACCATATACTTTCCAATTCCTACGCAACATAATTAAAATTTCTAAAACAATTTTTCTCACCATGTACTGCTGCCTGGCGAACTCGCCCTCGAGTCGCTCGAGCTGCTCGGCCGTAAATATAGTGCGCACGCGCTTTAGTTTACCGCCGGCTCCAGACGTGTTGCTGGCGCCATTGCTGCCGTTGGGACACGAGTTGCCCGACAGGCTCCTCGTCGTGCCTTCCTGACCTGAAACAGCCCGAATTCGAGTCATCCTTAGAGCTTCGTCAATAAGATTGACGCCCGGGCATTAGGGCTTTAAATTCGAATTTGAATAGAACGAGAATTAGCTAGGGATGTTGAGGGAACGTCATGTTTTAGATGTTAATTAAGCTTTGAATAAAGATACTTATGCGCGTTAGATGTGCGAAATGAATTCAACTTGGCACTGACATATACTGGAAGGGAAGAAAGATCTTTTGAGGCACGGAAAATTAGTCGAAAAAAAAATAATAAGTTAATAAAGACTCATAAAAATCGTTTACTGTTTATCATCCTAAAACTTACTATATTTATATTAATTTTCACTAAATATATATTAGAAGTACTGCAAGTACAATAATTTTTGGCAAACTGCATATTAAATCTCTTCATATTAAAAGTGTGTAACGAATTATTGATGAATCTTTTTGCATTAATATAAAAAAATGCCCAATACTCAAAATAGCATCAATGCAAATGAACGAACCCTGGTGTTTCCTGTACTGATGGTGCCGCTGATGCTTCTCTCTCTGGCCGGCGCCCCTGAGCCCGAGGATGGCGTCGATAGTGAAGCTCTTGGGCTGCTGCTGGTGCTGCTGGTGCGGCGATCCGACGTGCTGCATCTGCGTGATCTGGGTGACGGCGTTGTGGTGGTGCTGCTGGAGATGCTGTTGCTGTTGCTGCTGCTGCTGCTCCTGCTGCGCGTGGCCGAACTGACCGGGGGCGGTAGCGCCGCCGTCGCCGGCGGCCTGAAAGAGCGGGTGCGCGTGTCTGAGCCGCTCGAAGGCCAGGGAGGCCTCCGCCTGGTGAGCGCCGCTCGACCGCGACTGCAGCTGCTGCAGCTCCGCCTCCGGGCTCTCGCCTGTGGAGACAGTCGAGGGTGAAACGTAGTTCGATTTTGTTTTGCTAAAATGTTGTCGAGTTAAACTCCGCGGAACTTCGCGGAGAAGAGGAACTTGGAAAATATGTCGATGCACAGATACGGACACGTTCATTTTGAAAATCCGGTACGTAATAGATAATTGATTTATTCCCAGACGAAAAAATCTTGTAAAATCTTATTAGATGTGATGGAGTCTGGTGCAAATACACATTAAATTCTACAAAATAAGTTTTATAAGAATTTTACACTACATTCATGAAAATATCGCACAATATCCTATAAAATCTTATTCATTCTGGTGATAACACACGTATTAAATCCTATAAAATTAATTTCGTAAGGTTTTTTTCAATTGGATTGTTATGGTACACTGAGAGAATTTTCGAGTAAAAATTACCCCCTAAATTAGGCTAATCGCAGGACAATTCGATTTTATCCTAAATATTATCCAGAAAATCGCATTGTCCTGCGATTAGCCTAATTTAGGGGGTAATTTTTACTCGAAAATTCTCTCAGTGTACATAACGTATAAAAAAATAATTATAAATAAATTAAGCCATCACATTCAGCAACAGCAGCCTGACCGAATTATATACGAGCTCTATTACGTGCGAGACGGCGATCTCGTTGTCTTTTTTGGCTTTCGGCTCAACCCGACAGAGCAACACGTGGCGATCGAAGTCGATGCTTTTCTTCGGCTTCTTAATTTCTAGCGTCGACCGAATGTTTTGCGACTGAGGCTTAAAACTCCTTCAAAATTATCTTTACTTTCAAAAAATGAAATTTCTCGGCTCACCGTGCAAAGCAGCGGGCCTGTGCCTGTCCAGTCCGATGCCGCCGATCCTGGCGAGTCCGCCAAAGTCCTTCATGCGCTCGAGCGGCAGCCCGTAGGTCTTGATCAGCTCGAGGTCCTTCCCCGCGGCGGCGGCGGCCGCGTGGAGGCTCTTCTGGCGCATCTCCTGGATCTCCCGGCAGAAGCTGTACATCGCCTCCTTCTGGCTCTGCAGCTCCTTGCACAGGCCGCCGCGGAAAATGCCGGCCGACGGCTCGTCCAGGCTGGGCCCTGCGGCGACGACGGATTTTTAGTTTTAACAGGCAGACGATTAAATGGAGGAGGTTTGGGAGGAGGTGACGGTTGCACTGACTGTATTAGGATTTGTTAGGGAAACGTAATAAAAATTACTTTTTTAATACGATATTTTAATATATTTTGACAGTGCGGTTGACTGTCAAAATATCTATATAATAATATAGATATTTTTGATTTTATAGATTTCAGTAGAATAACTTTTTGCAAGATCTGCATAATTACACATGGAATCTATAAAATCAAAAATATTAATCCGAACTGAGATATTTTATTATTTTTGCATTGTATTAGCAATTGTATATTATATTGTATATATATTTTTGTATATTGTATATATTATCCTATATTATTTACGTTTATTCTGCATTGGTATATTACACTGAAAAAAAATAATGCAGTAAAGTTTACTACAAATTCTGATAATTGGAGGACAAGCTTGAATATGAAAAAAAGAGCCATAAAATTTGGAAAAATTACAATTTTTATAATAAAATTTGCCATAATTGTGGTAATTTTTACTATAAAAATTATCATTTTTCCAAATTTTATGGTACTTTTTTTCATATTCAAGTCCGTCCTCCAATTACCAGAATTTATAGTAAAGGAGAATGTCCACGGCAATTCATGGTCAAATTTTACAAGGAATGCATATAACCGGTTTCAGCACAAAGAATTTTTAAAATCTTAAGTACTTAAAAAAAATTGCCTTTTCAGTTAAGTGGGAAATACGAAAAATTTTTTTTGTTAATTTTTACTGCTGAATGTCGCATGAAATCTTGATTTTTTCACTTGTTTTAATGAAATTGGCTTTAATTTTTTACATATTTCCCTGCATTTCCCCAGATTAAATTTTATTCCAGTGTTGATATTTTGACCATCTCTAAAAGGTACAGCGTTACTTTTATACGTTCCGCAATCTCTTTTTACAAATCCTGGGGCATCCTCCTTCACTGCATTATTTTTCTCAGTCCAGATTCATTCTAAACAAATCAGCTTATAAAAGTTCACTCGATTCTTCCGACACTCCCAATACGACGTTGTCTTTGCCAGCAACTCCGCCTCCTTCACCAGATTAAAACCCCCAGCTTCCCCCTTTTAACCAGCAACTAAATCCCAATCACACCGCTTACCGTCGCTCCGCTGCACCGCGTAATCCTTCGGCTTGTCCAAAGCCATCGGCAGGTCGCTGCCGTCGGCGTGCCTGCCGGCGTACTCCCCGAATCCCCGCACCGCGACCGCCGCGGCGTCGTCGAGCTTCATCTCCTCGAAGCTCTTGTAGGGGTGGAAGCTCGGCAGCGTGGCGACCGGCTCCGCGGGGCCGTCGGCGCTGCTGGTGCCGCCGCTGCTGCTGCTCTCGCTGCTGTCGCTCCTCTCCGACAGGTCCTCGGCCATCGCTGAGTGGACCTCGCCGCTGTCCATTGTCCACCGAAGCTGCGGGATCGCGTTTTATTGGCCTGGCTTGGATTTCGAGCGCGTTCGCGGCATCCTCGGCTACTGCTGGAGGAAGAAAGGACAAGCGGTTTCGCATCGGATGAGCGACGGGTGGTTGAGGAGCGAAGCGCGGTGATTTTTTTTTGTTAAAGCTGGTGAGAACGCTTGCGAGCTTTATTTGGCGAATGTTTATTTACTTTTGACGAGCTGAGCTTTATTGATTGAGTTTTATATGTGAGAAGACACTTATTAAGAGTTTTAATTGTGAAAATTTTAATAGATCGCGTTAAAAATGTCGATTTTTTCTTCGTTTTCCACGAAAATACACGATCTTAAATGAAAAATTAATTTTTTATATTGTTTGTACAGCAGCAGCAAATGAGCAAAATAGACATCTTAATTTGCTAAGATTTATTTGGCACAGTTTCAAAACTTCACCTTAAGAGCGAGATAGAAATTCCAATTGCAACGCCAGGAATTCCAACATAAATGTTTTAATTACGTCTCAAAATCTCTATTTTCAAGCCACAAACGTTCCAATTTCTAGATAATTGTTTTCTCACTAAAGCATTTAAACAGTCACTGCCGAAATCTAAACTAATTTTACAAAACAATGCAATTATTCAGTCGAATATAGCATTTATTTCAACAATCGACCGAAAATTTTTTTGCATTTCTTTTAACACAATACTTCAAAAAATAAAATACATAAAAAAGTATAAAATCCACATATATCAGAAAAAATAATCGCTCAAAACTCAAACGCAATACACCAAGTTCAAAACCATTTCTCTCACTTCCACTAAAACCCCTCTAAAAAACCGAAGCCCGATTCCCGTCCGCCGCAAGCAAATCTCTCCACCGCTCAAAGCCCCGCGAGCAATCATCTACTCACCGCAAAGTCCTCTGCTCTCGACTCAGCGCCGCGAAGCATCACTCGCGACGGCGAGGCGAAACGCGCGAAAAAAAGGTGTGCAACTCTTTCTCTCTCTCTCTCTCTCTCGGTCGCGAAGCCCTCGCCGAGCGCACGCACGAAAACTCCGCGTAACAGCCGCCGCTCCGATGACCGGGAACTCACTGCGGGGGGGCGCAACTCGGGCTCATGCAGTGGCCGTGAATAATGATGTCAAGCGCGCCGCAGAGCCGCCCGCCCGCTAATAATCCTGCGCCGACGCCGCCTGACCGTCGCCTGACGCGTCCCGAGAACCGGGAGCGGAGGGGTGGGGATACGCGGGATATGCTGCTCTCTCCCGCCGTCGTCTGATGGCCGAGAGATACCGCTGATTTCCGCAGCCGCGGGTAGGCTTTTCCGGAACGGAGGCCGAGCTTGGGCTTTTGGAATGGGGTTTTGTTCTTGATTAGAGGGTTTTCGGTGGCTGTACGAGGCAGGAAGTTACAGGGTTACAGGGTAGTTTGAGAGATGTATCTCTAAATATATGAATTACTCGCGAAGACGCTACCGAGCTATACCTGTTTATTCGTATTTTGAATATTTGACAAATTTTTTAAGAATTTAATTCAGAAAGCGGAATGATGGTTAAATAAAAAAGTCAGTTCAATAGAAAATGCGCGAATCTGCAAGTGGCTTCCCGGTTGAAAAGACCCGATAAAACCTTATAAGAACTGATATAAATTTTTGCGGCTTACCAGGCGGGAAAAATT
>JAWWEO010019421.1:0-14501 GCA_035582975.1 Ormyrus labotus | reverse complement strand
TATATATATGATATTTCGATGGATAAGAAGCTTTTGTTTAACAAGAAATTGCTTAATGGTTTAAATAAAAGCCAAATATGGATGGAGGTCAGCGCTTAAATAACATACAAAGCTAATACACTCTAGAAAATGAATGTACGACTGGCTGTAGGAATGTAAGGAAGGTCTGTTAACGGACCTGGCCTTGGGAGGATCCTTTTTGAACGTGCTCCCAAAATAAAGATGTTCCGCATATATGTATCAGCACATCTATATGCCCAATGCGGATTCTTGATAAATACATACATGTATAGGAGAATATTGTAGGGCAACCGTTGGGAAAGAATTCTTATTTGGCCAGTAAATCTGTATGCAGCGGCTCATTTAATGAAGATCGTTTCAAAGATTAGGTATAAGGAATGGTTATACGCATACTTTGAGACAACATCTTAGGTTTGATGTAACAAAATATCTTAATAAGTTTTAACAAGTGATACTTTTTTAAAATTACAATTTTGTTACAGTCGATTATTATTACCATTCCTTTATGACTCTATACTTGGGCTGCTTTCATGTATTTATTTTATTTATATTTTGTGGAGATATCATACAATACACTTAATTTTATTACTTTCTGGCAGTTTTTATTTATTACTCTTATTATTGCTGATTAATAAAGCAGTCAAAATATTTTCAATATTATGATTTTAAACAATAAAATATTTAAAGCTGTCTTTAATAATTTCTTGCTTAAATTGGTACTGGTATTAATTAAAGATTAAAATTTAAAGAAAAACCGTTTATAATGTGCAAAATGTATTCGGATTATGCCATTAGTTAAATATGGACTGAAACCGTACTAAAATTAAAGGTTGCAATTAAAGGACATTCATTTTAGCATCTTATACCGTTTGCAATAAAGCAGAGTTTAGTGCGTAATAAAAAATTAAAAGAATTTAAACAAAGACAAGTAATCGTGATACTTCTGCAAAAGAATTAAGTAGGTCAGAGCAATTTCCTTTTTTGTCGTAAACTTCCTCTTTTCCTCTTTTCAAACATAATAGAAAATTTTTAAACTTCATCCATAAAATTTTATACAGCAGGATTCTTCAAAAAGTCATTAAAACTGTGAATACTGAGTTAAAACTGATAAAGTAATGTACATGTTGTATTAACGTTCAAAAGGATACGTAATTTTAATTCTGAAATAGTTTTTTGAGCTGCAAAGTAAACGAGTATTCTGTATATTCAGCTACAAATTTTAAAAAATATGTAGAAGTGTCAAATTAAAGTATGAAAAATGTTTTTTTACTAGACACTATATAAAATGAATAAACAGATAAAATAAAGATAAAGAAAGTGTTGCGTTTGTAAAAAATATAGAACTAGTTTTTTACCTTAACTAAGGGAAATTATTACGACTTAAATTTTCGTTTCTCACCACTACTTTCTGAGATTATTTTTATTCAGAGGAAAATAAAAATATTTATTGGCCGATGATGTAAAACAAAGATTTACATTCTGATTTTGTAAGCTACTGCTATTAATCCTCTTAATTTTAAAAAAGAGCAAAAAAGTATCTTAATACCTTTGAATGTCGACAAAAAAAATTAAGTAAAAAGCTTCTTCCAGCGTGTAAGCAAATTCACGAATGTGCAAAGAGCAGCCTTTTAAATTACTCTGCGTATAAAACTCAATCACTCGAGCAATTTTTAATAAAATTCTCCATTAATAACGTTCCCCTTCAGTCCCAGGAAACGTAATCATTCATAAAAGCCGGCGTCAAGTTTGTCCTTCAATCTGCATCGGCGCCGATATCGCCGACTCCCGGCGCGATAAAGCTCCGCAATTCCGAGGGAGGAAAAATCCAAAGTGGGGGAGTAAGAAAAATTGAGTGCGATGATCCGTGCCGGCGAGTCGTTGACCGAGCGTGAATAGCGGCAGTTTTTCTCTGCCACGGATGAAATAACCCTTCCTCGCGCGCTCGCGAGTTCGGCGACGCCGCTCGAGGGCGTTCTTCAGCGGTACGTTATGAGCTCTGAGAGCCGAGTGCGGCCGAGTGTCGCTTCGCGATTCGCGAAGGCCGCGTGCGGCTGTGGAAGCTCCGTGCCGGCACTCGACCCGCGCCAACCACTCGATTCGTCCCTCGCGTCTTCGCGCTAATAGCTCTGTGATTGCATTCTGCCTGTGGGATTGCGGTTCGGTGGATGCTCTGTACTTTGAAGGGGGGGGGGGGGGGGGAGGGGGTATTTACTTTTATTGCTTGGGCATTTCTGGACCCTGTCGAGGAGCAGCTCGTTTAATTGGAAGGGTACTTGCTCGAAAGAGGTAGATAATTAGTGGGGCACTTTTTTAAGAATTTCTTGAACTCTAAATTCATTTAAGGGCAAACGAATTTCGACATAAAATTAATTTTATTGTAAATCGTTTCAAAAAAGTTTTTTTTTTATTAAGTTTCAACACTCCATAAATGCGAATCCAGCATTACATTTATTTACATGCAGTTTAATTAAAGCGTTTATTTAGTGAAAACAACCCAAGACTTTTTTAAACTGGGTTATTCCCAATTTCTACAAAAGTAACAAATTAAATTTCTTTTAAACGGTATACGAGTATTCTAAAAAAAAACTTAGTTTCTTGTAAAAGTTTTTTAAACGATGGACGTTTATTTATAAACCAAACTTTTTAAAAAAGTTTCGCTGTTTACATTTCATGTTATACTGTCAACTTTAATGATGACATTTTGATCTACTTTGTAAGACACGTGATCAGCTTTTTTATAGTCATCCTTTTGGGAAAAAAAGTCAGTATTTATTGAATAAAACTTTTAGAAAAGTAGTAAAATTAAATTTTTTATTAGTCGTTGTGTATATTCTTTATTTAAAATTTATTTAAGTTATACTTTTTTTCACAAAATCAGAAAATGTTTTTTCTGATTTTAGTTCAAGTTTTTAATAAAAATAAAGTTCAATAGTGTCTTTTGTACTAAAAGTGTTTTTATTTCATATTTTTACTCTTTATTTTACATAATAGATCTACGTGGTAAAATTAAAAACTAAAAGTATAAAAAAGCTGATGAGAATTTTAAAAAACTCCTTTTTTCTTGTTAAAATACTTTTACACAATACAGAGTTTAATCAAAATAAATTTCTCGCATCAATTGTTGTTTAATACTATAAAATAAAAACATTTTAAGAAAATTACCTTGAATTCTTATCAAAGCACAAAATTAAAGTATAATTTTTAATATTCAATTTTTAATATAATTGCAAATTAAGATTAGAAAGCATTGAAGCATTGAAGTGTTGACATGAGTCACAATTTAAATAAAATATTTTACAATGTTTTTATAATGTTTTTATAATATTTAATTTATTGTAAATGGCATTTAATAATTAATAGGAAAGATTTGAAATTAATTCGACATAGTACATTCAATCTAAAAAAAATCATTAGAGACAAGGACTTGATCAAATTTTAATTTAATTATTCATTTAACTATTTTCTTGATTTTAGGCATCAAATGACATTGCCTTGCAAGTTGAGCATAAAGTAAAATATGAAAGAAGTTTCACAATAATGTTTTTATGAAATGCGGTGAAATGAAATTTCCTTTCTTGTTAGTTAATACGCTTATAACGTTACAAGTTCAGATTTCTTGATATAAGACATAAAAATAAAAGTTTACTATCCCAATGTTTCAAACTCCACTTTGCACTCTCCTAACTATAGTTTCTTAGGAAAGCGAAAATATCGTAAAAAGTAAGGCCAGAAATCTCAGACTTCACGTTTGTAAGATGCGAGTCTTAAAAAACATAAGTTCTTCTTTTCAAACACGTACAACTTCAAATTTAGCACGCGCTGCGGTAACTTACATTTTTGTTACATTTGAAAATTGAAAGATTTAAGAGATAAAATAGTCGAACTATTGCTCTGCAAAGTAATCCAGTTCTTATCCTTATAATTTTCAAGCATCCGCAACGTACAAACTTCTGAAATTCTTAATACAAGTATTCTCAAAGGTATTTGCCTTTAAAATTGTGGTTAAAATCAATGATAAATTAAAAATCATTTTTTATGACTTTAAAAAAGTTAATTCCGTCGGAACTCGGTTTCCGCGAAGACATCCACCTACGGTTTGCTCCAAGTATCAGTAATTCTCACTACAAACTTTGGAGCATAGAAATTGCGTTATCTAAATTTGATACTTTGCGAACTGCATGAAGTTCTATCAGGGTGGAATCTAGTTATAAGTGCTCTAATGAGTTCTGGAAAGGTACGATCTTTCCAGCGGGAACATTCACTACAGTATATTACAAATGTCAAAACTTTTAGGAATTTAATATAATTCAATCTGCGCTTAGGGTGATTTTTCAAAAAAATTATCTAACATCGCGTTATCTTTTTCCCTCTGCATCTATGAAAAGATAAACTTTGCATTGTTTCGCTCTCACCATCCATTTCAATTTCAACATTACCAGGAGAGGAGGTTTTATTTTGCATGAAACACTTCAAGTACATAACTCGGCTTTCATGATTTATCACAGCGAACGTATCATACTTTATGCTGAAATATAAATTCGGTACGTGAATTTACAAAATAAAACGGGAGTCATTTAAGTAATATTTTAAAGCGTTAAATATTTTAATGCGAGCTTTCACTATTGAATCAATATTAAAGTGATTGAGAGAATAAGTTAAACTGACGTCATAACACTTTTTAAAAAAAGATTTAATTTAATCCTGCATTAATAGATATTTTAACTGTTTAATCACTTTAAGCAGTCTTGAGTTTAATCATTTTAGTATTCAATGTATTCAATTATTTTGTTAATTTAAAATTTAATATCCACAATTTACATAATGCACCTCTTATATATTATATCAAAGTTAATCTCAACGTCAGTTACTTAAAACCAGCAACACAATATTTTCTAATTAAAAAGGTTAAATGCACTGAGAGCGTTAAGTCGTTACAGACGGATGAGCTAATCCCTCGTAGATCCCCGAAGCAAAGCAACGCTTTTAGCACAGACGGCCGAGCAGCGTTTAAAATTTATCCGCAACCTCGCACGAGACGGACACTGGCAAGTTCAGGTGAGTCGCGTGCAAGTTGAATGTTAACGGACCCAAGGTAAAAGTGACGCGATAAGACCTTCAATAAAAGCGTGCATCATCCTGCCGAGCATATACATTCTCCCTCTCCCCCCGAATGTTCGAGGCGAGCTTTCAAGCTCTTCCCTCCTCCTCCTTCGACTTTAACGCTCGCACAATAAACTGATCGCAATCACCAGCTGCACCGTCAACACTTCACACAGCGCGGTGTCACTTTCACAGTCGCAAGGTCGTCGCGTACACACTGAATCAGCTGACCGCCCGACGGCTGATCTCTGCAGTTTTGCCCCTTCGAGGAAAACAGCCGAGAAAGTCGGGGAGAAAAGTGACGACGGACGTGATGGACATTTATGACTCGGAAAATGGGATTGGATATATGAAAGCGCTAAAGGACGTTTCGGGGGGGAAAAAAAAATTGATTTTCAGCGGATATGTAGCAGTTACTGTCGGATACGCGGGTCTGCAAGGCCAGATGAAGGATTTTTCTGCCGAATCAGCTGTTCGTATGCGGTGCGCAGCTTGTTTTACGTCTTTCCACTTTTAGTGACATGAGACGTGAGCTTTTTTTTATGAATTCCTTTCATTTATTACAAAAGATTTTGGCGAAAATATTTTGTTTTTTAAATTTGTTCGTTACAACGGCCGAAGGCACTCGTTCTTACAGTAAATAAAATTGGGAATATATATTTAAGCAAACAATTAGTAGCAATCGATTTCGCAAATAAAAAATTCACCATCTAATAAAAAAAAAAAAAAAAAAAAAATGAAACGACAAATGCATCAACCAATTCTTAATTCTAAAAAAAACAATCCAAGTGCACCTCGGCACAGAAGGACGAGAATCACCTGAGCAAAACAAGTTGCGAGATCTACTCGGCGGCAAGTCGCTCGAAGGACACTTTAGCGGTGGTAGAAGCTCGCGGGGTAAAGCGATAAAAGTAGCGCGCAACGTATATATGCTTGGAAAAGCGCGAACGAGCCGATTGGAGGAAGCGCAAAATTTGGGGAGCGCTCGTGGGGCGCACCGGCACTGGTCGGGTCAGAACTGTCGCGCCCGAACCGCAGCAGCCTGCAACACGCGACCCTACGAAACGCTCCCTCCCCCCCCCGTCGCGCCCCCCCTCGCGTGTGCGCACATAGCCAGACTCCCGCACACGCGCGGAGCCTCATCCCTTTTGCTCTCTCTCTCTCTCCCTCTCTCTCTCACGAGTTGGAGCTCGAGCTCGCTTCTCCTCTGGCCGAAGTGCGTTTTTTGCGCGCTCCTTCCTCTCTCTCTCCCTCTCTCTCTCTCACTCTCTCTCTCTCTCTTTATTCCGCCTTTTTTATTATTCACCCCCTTCGAGTTTCGGAGGGAGGTGCCGCGCCAACGTTCTCCTGTGTTTTTTTTCCGGAGGATCTCAATTATCTCCACTTCGAGCGCCTGTCGATCCTGCGCTTTGTCCGCCTTCTTTATCCGCTCCTATATCATTTTGTTGTTTGTGTTTGCGCTTCGTCTTTTATGAAGACAATTTATGGAAATATATTTGCGACGACGCGAATCTTAAAAGTGCGAGAAAAGTGAAATCTCGGGGAGTTTTTTTTTTTTTTTTTATTTTTAAACGAGTCGGAATTTGTGTTATTGAGTTGAATTAATTTTCGACTAATCGATTGGAACGCTTTAGTAAGTTAGGGAATCGAATTATCCTTTAGGTGATCGGTAATATCAAGCGTCAGCACTTGAATTGTTGACTGCACTCTGTGCAATTCCAACTGATCATTTAGGGTTAGGTGTTATTGCGCATTTAACGAAGTGAACAGGAGGCGGGGTACGATGTTTTGTGCAGCAGTCGGCGTAAAGTATCATGAACAGCGCATGCGATAATTCTGACGTGTTCGCTACTTGAGGTGGGTTTACCCGGCAGCGGGTTTTTCCAGAGGAATCTTTCTTTTAGGTGTACGTTAATAAGGTCGGGACATCTCATTTATTTTATTCGAATTTCTTATTTATAGATATTATATATTTATATTAAAAACATGCTGCGATACTTTCTTTTTTTTTTAATTATGGAGCAATATATAAGTTTTATTAATTTCAGCTTTTTAAAACTTTGAAATTTTGAGTTTGTAATGTACCTATAAAATATAACAGCGAAAAATAAAAGATAATGTACATAGTTGAAATTTTCGAAATAGATCGTAGAATGCGCCGTTCTAAATAAGATTGATTTATTCGAAGACTTGGATGCTTGGCTCAAAGCATCATAGATACTTTCGAAAGTGTTCGAGTAATTCGAAGCATTTGAAAATTTCCACTCTTAACACTCCATTTCACGACATAATAGCCCCACGTATTTGAATTGCATTTGAAAATCTGATACGTTATCCCAGCAAAAATCCTGAGAGACTACTTTTCCATTTGTTTTTCTGTAGCTACCTTTTAATCCTTAATTTAATTTGACATGCCCTTGTTTGAACTTTATCCTAAAATTAGTGAAAATTTCGAAATAAAACTTTCAATTGCAGTTCGAAATTTTCATTTTAAGTTAAACATATAACATAAAGCGTTCTAGATATAATGTATATGTTTGTATCAAATTCATTACGTAATGTTTGTATAAGAGTTATTAATTTTTACATTACATTGCAGCCATGTTAAAGCGATAATAACTTTCGTAAAATACTTTCGTAAAATAAGCGATAAAATAACTTGTATCATTTTATAATGCAATAAAGTACAGCGAAGAGTGGCTGCATTACATCAACCATATCGTAAATTAGCGAGCTTCTGAAAAGAGAATACTTAATCGAGACTTTGATCCATACAAATTTGATTCGTCAATTTATAATGCATTCAACCATTATTTTCTATTCCAACTTGCAGTCAGTAAATCATTTGCCTCCACCTAATTTCACGTGAGTAATTTAAATTTGATTTATTACCTTTAGTCAAATTAAATAAACTCGCGCCGGAATCTCTCCGGAAGCTCCGAGGCAAAGCCTAGAGGTCGCATAAATTTTATCATTCCGAAGTAAACTCCTTTCGGCGAAAAGGCTGCCGGGTAAAAAGGCAGCTCTTACGTCGCAGCCTCGGTCTTCAGCGCCTCCAAAGCTTTTCGTACGTCTATGTTATCCGGTCTATCGGCAGCCCGTCTCTGAAAAGAGCGGAAGAGAGCTTTCCTCATAAATAAACGCGTCGATAAAAATATAATGTCCGGAAATATTTCTCGGGCAGCCGGCGACATTATGCCGCCTTTTTTTATTCCGCCGGATTCTTCGAGGACATTATACAGTCCCCTCGCGGGCGGAGTATGTGAATTTTTCACCAGCCGAGTGACTCACTAGGGGTCGAAGATCTTCTTGAAAGATTTTGCCGAGTATAAAGTTTTCGTTGCCTTGGAGTAAATAAAGTTTATAAGGGCGAATAAAGCTTATCCGAGAGTGGCGTGTTAGTAAGTTTATTCGTTTTTAGGCGAATAATAAGTTGCGCTCCGGAGGATTTTCTTATTGGATTCGAAGTTTTGTCACATTTTTTAAATGAACAAAGTTAATTTGGTAATTGAATTTGCTTTTCTTGCGATATCCGTATAAGATTCAAGTACGTTCGATAAATGCTCTCAGAAATAATGTGAAAGCTAAGAGTGCAATTCGATCTCACATACTTCGCTATTATGAGCCAACAATTTATCTTTGAAGATATCTCACGAACGAAAGAAAATTCTTACTCGAGTTCGAAAGCCTCTTTTAAATTCGAACCTCCACATTTTCGCGTCTTTTAAGGCGAAATTATACTTCATATTTGAGGTAGAATAATCCTTTGTCCTCGTAATTCAAACTTTGAAAGTCCAAATTAAATCAATATTAAATGTTTCTACATATATTATTAAAGTAAAATTATTAACAAGTTTTGAATTTGCATTTAATTTTTAAGTTTTTCTTTTTAAAGAAGATTTGCATAGCACATCCGGTTTACTTATTCTTTGTCTACAATACATATATGGCTCATTTTCTTCTCTTTTTTGCCCATTACGCCTTAGAATGGAGTCATTGGGGAGGTTTTACGAACCAGTTTTTATGCGGCCTTAAAATTTTTTCTGCTTCAGCCCTCTGGGAGATCTCTTTCTGGCCATTTGCGTTATTATTTTTTGTCGAGTTTCTTTAACATTTCTTTCAAACGTTTACCGTCGCAGTATATGTAATGCATTCTAACTTTTAGGCTAGCTGTGATGTTTGCTTTCGCAATTAAGTAGGCGTCCGTTTTTTAGATGACTAATTATTTTTTAGATGGTTAAATAGCGCGTACATATTTTTTTGATGGATAAAAATTTCATACTGCCTGAGGAAATCTTTTGCAAGCATGAAAGCGGTCTGCTCTTTAACGTTTTGCATATTAATGCGAAATCCAAATTAATGCCGTTCCTATTATAAGCCAATTGATTAAAGAGTCGATTTTCAATTAGCTGATTAATTGAAACCCATTTTGAGGTAAAACTAAAATGCGCAATCATAAGAGAGTTTCAATGTTAATACACGTCTCGACTCGAATTTGTGCTTATTAAAAATAATTGAATAAATTATAGAGGGGTCGACTAAGATTGAGTGTGATCTCCTCAACAGAGGCGCTCGTACAGTTATAACTGAATATCACAGTAGGCAAGCTCGTTCAATTATTCAATTATATTTCGCGTTTCCTATTCAAGATCAAATGGTATGCTAAAATATATACATGCGAAAGAGAGTACAATCAGCATTGCATAATATTTATTAACTATTTAGAATAGAGAGAGAGAGAGCGAAGAGATCTTTATTGTCTATACAGATCGTAAAATTTAGTGAATATTTCTGAATAAATTAATCAACAAGCTATGTTCTGCCAATAGCATCTAAACTGACTTTTAATCTAATCGCAGCAGACGTCAACGCGCGTAGCGTACACTCTAAACCCAAAAGTATAAAATACGATGCAAAAAAAGTATAAGTCGCACGATTTATACTTTTATAAAAAATATAAACGATTTTATATAATTTTATATAAAATTCTACTTTTATGCTTTATGAAGTACAAATGATGCGTTTTATACTTTTGGAAAAGCATAAAAAGTGAAAATTATGCTTTAGAAAAGAATACATTTCTTTTCATGAATCCAAAAGTAAAATTTAAATGTTTTATACTTTTGGAAAAGTATATTAATAAGTTCTCGGATTGCCCCTTTAACTTCTCCGATTTTCGATACGTTCTGCACGCTCGTGTTAAGGTGGTCCCATCGCCTCTTGAGTCGGTTCACTCCATAAGGGCATTCCCTTTACGAGTTTGGTGCACCGGGACTCTTGCAGGGAAGAGGCAAGCCTTTTCTTGTGACGAGACGAGGTTTTTAATGATCTTATTGTTGTTATTTTAATGATGATGAAATAAAGGCGGAAGAAATAAAGGATTTTAATGACACAGATGTATAATTAATACTGAGATACTTTATTATAATTATGCGATAGAAAACACTTTGCGCGAGGCGAAGTGACTCTCTTTAGAGGGCGCGTAAACGCTAGAGGTTCGTATCGTGCTCAAAGAAACTTTTTTCTCAGTGCAGGAATAGGATATAGGAAAAATAAATTGTTTATTCAGTGCTTAATAAATATATTCAATGAACTTATAAAATTAAATAATTATATAATAGAATAAAAATAGTGTAAATCATTCGAAATATAAAACTGAACATTTAAAACATTTTTTTTTATTTATTAGTCCATTTTTTTTGTATAGAGCATTGGAAAAAGACATTAAAATAGTGGCCGCACCTAGCAAAATCAGTTTAATAAGATTTTTTAAAGAGGGCTTGTCGCTACAAAAATAAATGAAAAAATTTGATTAATAATTTAATATAAATAAAATCGATGAATACACTTTTTTTACAACAAAATTTTTAAATTTACCTGAATCAGATATTTGCTCTTGAAGAGAAGAAATTTAACTTCGAAACGGCACATTCCTCCGAGCCGTTTCTATACCTTCTTCTTCAGTAAAATCCATCCTTGCATTATCTGAATCGATTTCCAGCATATCATAAGATACTTCGCAAATAGATGTGAAAAATATTCCTATTAGAAACAAGAATATTTTAACACTTTATTCCAAACTACTAATTTTCCCCACGGCGCGATTCTCTAAATTTTTTGAAGGCACGGGCGGTCACAAGCGAACACTTCACGAACTACAAAAAAAACTACCGGGAACGGTTACGGCTAAAAATCAATCGAAAAACCCGAAAATTCAACATTGCCTAGTACCTGTAAAAAGAAAGACTGGCTTCTGAAAAGGGGAAAAAATCTGGCTCCTGTAAAAAGAAACACTGGCACCTGTAAAAGAAAGGCTGGCATCTGAAAATTTAATGGCATCTGAAAAGTCTGGCACGGAAAAAATGGAGAAAACACAAAAAAAAAAAAAATAAGAGAAAAGAAATTTTGAATTATCTATTAAGTTTATAAAATTTATTAATCAAAAGATTCAGCTGCTCCTTCTCAATTCCAAATTTCAATTACAACAAAAAAAAATGAAGAAAATCGCAAGATTTTTCAAAGAATTCTCCGAAAACCAAAAGAATACTTTTGAAGCTACAAGTGCTGCTTAATAATTGCGAAAGCGAATTTTAATTCGTACAAAAGAAAAACGATTGCGAATTATCTTCACTAATTTTAAGTTTAAGTTATAAAATGGCGTTGATGCGCGAACAAATTGACTATGCACGGAATGGGTACCTTCCTCGTCGAAGGACCTTCTTCCCCGAACCACTCTAAATTTACAAAATCATCATTGCTCCTAATTCGTCGAACTATCCTTAATTATCTGACCAATAGTCAATTCTTACAGCGCCCCCTTCAATCGACGCGCGATTACAAATAATAGTTTTCATTTAACATTTTTTTCTATTCTAGTTAATTGACAATTTAACATTTCCGCTAGTGAATCTTCGCTTAATTCCTCGTGCCGATTTCACTTCAGCGTGCGCATACCTTTATTCATCTTCGCGATTGTAGTCGCCGTCTACATCGCGGTGGACGCGCCAATGTGAGCGCCGCATGCATCGCTCGCCGCGCCATGTGCTCCGCACACGTGTTTACCGTGCTCGCGCTATCTCTCTCATCTCGACCGTGGAGACGAGTTTGTCGGCCCCCTGGTGCGTGCCGGCGACATCACGAGTGCTAGTGGTGTATGTGCGAATTGGGGCTGGTGGTGATGGGGCCACAGTCCGGGAGAACCCTGGATTTCAGCGGCAGCGTAGAGGGACATAACCTCCACTGTATATATTTTTATTATTCTTCATTCACATCCTACCCTATTTTCTCCTTTTCATCCTTTCTATATTTAATTCTAACATCTAATTATTCTTTCCTTTCCAGGTGCAGATTTTAGCCTAGGCTTAGGCAGTAGGATCCGTCTCCAGGATTCATCTACTCTAGCCTCGCCTTCGACGAGTCTAAAGCGATAAATATTCTTTATTTAATTGTTTAATATTAAATATAAATTTCCCAGTAATCTAACATGGTTATTTATTCCACACCCGACAGAAAAACCCACTTTTTGTCCCTGATAAGCGGGACGAAAGTATCATATTTTTCCCGAAAACTAGTTCACTGGGCAAAAGTAAAATTACCGGGGCAAAAGTAAAATTAGCGGGGTAAAAGTAAATTTAGCGCGGCAAAAGTAAAATTAGCGCGACAAAAGTAAATTTAACAGGACAAAAGTAAATTTAGCGGGGCAAAAATAAAATTTTGCGGGGCAAAAGTAAACTTTTTCCAAAAATTGTCAAAATTATCACAATTTTCAAAAATATCAAAATTTTCAAAAATTCCAAAATTGTGAAAAATTTCAAAATTTTGAAAAATCTCAAAATTGTAAAAAATTTTTAATATTTCGACCCTACTTTTCAGAACGAAAAAGTGGCCTTTCCGGTCAAGAGTGGAATAAAATACTATATGCAACACGAGGCAAAAGTAGATTTTTCTCTTGGGTGATTATGATACCGTATTTTTAATTATTAAGACTCTACGTCTAGTTTTAAGCCTTAAAAATGTAAATAAACGCGAATGACTGATTCGAATTTCCCGCCGTACGAAGCGAACACGCGGAAGCGAAGTACCGGCGCGCGCCGCTAGGCGACGACGGCCGGCTCGCGGCCGACCTGCGGCATGACTAGCGAGCGAGACGCATATAAGCGGGACGGTCAAGCGGACCGAGCATCCCCGCTCCAGCAGCGGAACCACGCTTATCACTACAGGACATCCTTGTAGATGTGGCCAGGTTGTACCGAGCCTACCCTTGAGTGAATAAAGCACACTTTTTTTGATAAGAAAATCTCTCTTATCATTTCTTTAAACCTTTCCACCCCCGCATCCTATGGTCCGATATAGGTTAACGAGAGCAAAGTTGGAGCTCACCCAGCTGTACCTGGCCCAACAGATTCGAGAAAGAATTCTCGAGCGACGCCAGCGTCTAGCAGCTCGGGTTGATGCTTCCACTCAAACAGACACAGGGTTGCGTTGCGATTGTGCAAAACGGCTCCAAGTTGCAAACTTCAGAGTCAAATAACATAGGAAGTATATCTAGATATAAATATATTACCTATATCTATAGGTGTATCTATATATACCTATATATAGATATACTTCCTATTTTATTTCACTCTGAAGTTTGCAACTTGGAGCAGTTTTGCACAATCGTAACGCAACCCTGAACAGACATCAGCGAAGTCCAGGCAACGATGCAGATAAAGTCGCCACAAGAGAGCGCTGCTCTCTCCACAGAGCGGAAAGAAGTTCCGCAAGCCGTCGTTTCGCCTTCAAAGCGGATAGGACCACTGCCTCTAACATCAACCTTACCATAAGGTTCCATCGGAGCGCCGATCAACCAACGACCACCCTTCACTGTCATCCAGCGGAAGTTGGGAGTCAGAGCAAACAACGGTTGCTCTCCTCGTCGACGGGCCAAGCTGATCTCTCCGCTGAAGAGGAAAATCACAAGGCCGCTCAAGCCGGGCATGCCGCCCACCAAGCCCAGGATCGTCCGCTCCATTGACTTTCCCGCTGGAAGGGTAATTGCAGCAATGGCACCCGCTCCAAAGTGAACTTCCTTCGTCAACCTGACGAAGGACTAAACAGCCCGCTTTTAGGGATCACATTTTTTAGTGAGTCGGACTTTTTTAATTGGGTGTAAATATGTCTCTTTTTTTTGTATCCTCTTGGTTCTCTTGTTCAGCTTTTTTAATTCGTTTTTCATCTTTTTGTTTTGCAGCAGCCACAGCAAAAAGGCCAGGTGTTATGCCTAAGCGCTGCATGATCTTCAGAATGCTGCACATGCCATCGTTAAATTGTACAGTGGCAAGTCTTGCTGCAAGTTTCAAAGTGTGAAGTCCAACAAAGATGTTCTTTGGACATAACTT
>JAWWEO010019420.1:0-14504 GCA_035582975.1 Ormyrus labotus | reverse complement strand
AAAGTAATAATTTTATGAGCGTTAATCCGTATTTACGGGTGCAAATACACATACCTAACCTCATAGAAATTTTTTTTTATACGTTTCTATAAGTCTTTTTCAACAGGGTAGACCCCGAAAACTACGGAGCGTACCACCTAGACATCATCATCGGCGACCGGGTACTTGGAGATAACTACCTCAAGATAAATCGACACCTAAACCCCGAAAACTACAAAGTGCGCCATCTCTAGGGCCACCCTACTATATTTTTCCGATATATATATGTTGTTTATATACAAATTATGTATGCTCATTCCTATGTATGAACTGTATATAATGTATTTTATATAATTTTTATCTGAAATTTTTACATGGGACTATTTCAAAGCAGGTAAATTTTAAAGTTTCATTATCATTTCAAGCTATCAAGCTAAAAAGAACTTTTATTTTTCTGTTTCACATCATCTTTAACCATCATTGGAATTTATTTTGGAGCTTTTTTGATAGTGTTGTGCTTTAAATATTTATTATAAAAGTGTAATTTTTAAGTGCCATTATAGATTTGCACTTTTCAGTAGTGTGGCAGCGTTATATTATGCCACAGACATTATGCTGCTTTAAACATCATGCATCTGGAGTACAACCATCTTCAACTTATTGGAAAATAAATAATTATACAGTTATTGAGTTAGTAATGATCCTGATATTTTACTAATGCTGTGATCAATAATAATGTTCGACAAAAATTTGCCTCGATTGTCTACAGAAGATTCCAGTTATCTTTTCTATGTAAAATTGAAGTGCGAGAAGAACATCTTTAATCAGCTTTAACCATTTAATAAAAGTGGTAATTATAGTTTAAGAAATTTGTGCTGTGCCAAGCTTTATGTTTTCAGAAGAAAATAACAAGTTCTTTTATTGCTGTTTTCTGAAAACTTTGGTTTTTTGGAGTTTAGCGTCAACTCCAGTTTGAATTATTCCATGGATTGGCATGAAACATGGCTTAAAGTCTTTGTTTTTTATGTCATTTAGAGCTAAAGCTCTGAAATGGATTTTTTTTATTTAGTATTTTTAAATAAAGAAGAAATTAATAAATAAATAAACTAATAAATTAAAAAATTAATTCATAAATTGATAAATAAGTTTGTATTATTTAAATAAAGTCTGAAAAATTAAAGAAATAGTTTTTAAGAGGTTAATTTTACCTTCAAAGAGTAACTTTAGCCTTCAGCACTACCGCACTGCTCAATAATAGGTGCTTAGCCAGAAATCAATAAATGTAAATCTAGTTATTAGCTTAAAATAACTAGGTAGTGTTTAATATTTTAACCAATAGGACTGTTTTATTTTCTATCAGGAATTGTGGCAATCCTATTATGGAAAAGACTCATTTGAGATTTTTTAACAGAGACCATATTAAATCGTGCTTTCACTTTTAGACGCAAAGCCACTATGGTGGCTCAGATATTGGTCGAACCTTTGTTCTAGTCATTTAGGTAATTTTATGGATTTTTACGCCAACACCTGTGACTTTCACGCCTCAAAAATGCTGGCAGTCTAAAGGTTAACCCTTTTAAAAAACTGTTCATATTTTTAGAATTCCGGTCGATCGTTGATCACGAAACTGAGGTCAGATTTGAAAAATTCAAAATGGCGGATTCAAGATGGCGGACGTCCATTCGAGAAATCTAAATTTCTTGATAAACAAATACAGTGACATTTTACGTGAAACTTTGAACGGAAATTATTCTTGGTGATGTTTTGCTAAACTGCATAGTTTCGAGTGAAAAGTTACTAAAATTTCCTATAATCAATAATGCAATTCAAGTTATCTAGTCGAATGCTATTCAGTTATCTAGTCGAAGAATATGAGATAAAAATATTGTTCATACATATAAGAAAGTTATTGGGATCAAATTTGAAAAATTCAAAATGGCGGATCCAAGATGGCGGACGCCAATTCGAAAAACTCAATCCGCCATTTTGAATTTTTCAAATCTGACCTCAGATTCGTGATCAGCAATCCCAATAACCTTCAGATGCGTATGAACAATATTTCTATAATGTCTCATTTGGCAATTTTTCACTCGGAAACTATTTTCCGAGTGAAAAATTGCCAAAATGTCAAATATATCAATAGTGTATTCCAGGCGCTATTCAATTATCTGGTCGAAGACTAAGAGACATTATGGAAATATTATTCATGCCTATGCCTTTTAGCGAAAAATCCCCAAAAATGATTTCTGTTCAAAATTTCACGTAAAATATCACTGTATTTTTTTATCTGGAAATTTAAAGTTTTTTGAATTGACGTCCACCATCTTGGATCCGCCATTTTGAATTTTTCAAATCTGACCTCAGTTTCGTGATCAGCGACCGATTGGACTTCTAAAAATATGAACAGTAAAATACGAACAGTTTTTTCTAGACGGCTCAAAACCTTTGGCCTGGAAAAGGGTTAGAAAAGCATTCAGAGTAAGCAAGAGCTGCAAGATAGCTTACGAAAATGTAAGTAAGCAAAATAAACTAAGTACTTCGTAATTCTTCTGTTAGAAATTACCGAAACATTAATTGCCTTACCCCATTCTGGCTTTCACATTCATAGTAATAACAAAGGAATTCTTTAACATTTTTAAATAATAAAAATCGTAAATTAACAATACTGATATATTAAAAAAAGTTTGTATATAGTTTAATATATTTTTCATTCCGCGAAACAAAATAATCTGCAAAAATTTTGTAAATCGATAAATTCTGTTTCCATTATTGATTAGTTCACAAGTGTTTCAAAACATTTTTTTACTTATATTGAAGACAGTTAAGTTAATTTAAAAATTTCTGAGGTGTAAGTTCATAAAGTTACATTCTAAAATATAAAATAATAAAATAATAAAATTATAAAATCATGTATAATCTAGTATGTGAGGATTATTTATCGTAGATATAAATTAATTTGAAGGCAAAGTGCAGAAGTTTCGTCTTTGCATACTAGCAAGATCTGTTTTAGAGACTTGATTTAAATAAAATAAAAAAATTAATGAAAATTTCTTATAATTATAATAAAATATTATTCTAATTATTTTTTTACGTACTTGTACTTGTGCATCGACTTTTTAAATTCCTTCATGCCTTATACATACTCAAATGTATAAATTTACTTATCTAATGCTATCATTAGTATTTACGGTTTTTCCTTTCCACTACTATTTGTAAGTATAGTTTGTGCGTTCACTTAGAAAGAAAAGTGAACTAAACTTTAGAACAATATAAAATTTTCTGCAGTAGAGAATAATTTTACTGCGGATAAATGCAAACATTTTAAAGAATTGCACACATTTTAATCAACATTTTTTTGGTATTATTAGAAAGTTAAACATCGGCAACTAGCTAAATAGATGTGAGAAAGAATTGAATAAAAATCATATTTTTTTCTCCAAATATTTTCCTTAATTTAACATCAGAATAAAAGGATAATGGCTAATGCATTTGTTTGGATAAAGAAAAAAAAAATCTTTTGTGCTGCTAATCTAGAATGTGTTGCGAATTCATTATGTACGCACTGTTGGACAGAACGTCGGGACACTCTTTTACCTTGCCACGCCTTTTCATGGCAATGCTTTTCTCTTTATCACACTGATCGAATTTTTGCCTCCGATCGGTTACAGCTGTTGCAGCCCACGCATAATGCCGTTGGCCCTTCTGGAGGCACTCTCACATTCTCTAGATCTGTGTAATTAGTTTAATGATCCATGGATAGATTAGCTTATGTGTGTTTGTCTAGAACAAAAAAATAAAACATTTTCGAGGTCGATTGCGAAAAATAAGGAACGATAAAATACGTACACTATCTTTAAATCACTGTAAAGTGAAATTTGGATATTTGCTCGTTATTATCAATAACACAAATTTTTATAAAATAATTGTTCTTGATCAGTTCATTAAATTAGTTTTTAAACAATGCTATATATATAGATTTATTAATTAATTTAGAAGTGAATTTTCACAAATATAGATGATTGAAAAACATTTTTTGTAATTAAGGAATTTCATCAATAATTTAACAAAATTAAATCTGTAATAAAATTTGTGGTTTCTACTTTCAACGGAAAAATCTTTTTAATCGAACAACCAATAAGTCAAAACTATTAAAGTCAACCACGCTAAATGAATCAACGAAAAAGAAATCGTGAAATAAAACAGCAATCTTCCGACAAACGTAATTCATGGCCTCGTGTTCTCTAACTTTCCTCAATTATTGTATACTGGTTAAAAGAGTCGCGGTCCTTGTCGACCGCGAAAAGGAAAGAAAGGAGACATTAAAGCCAATAACCTTAAGAATTCGAAATTCGCTTAGAATTTCAATTCAACGCAACAAAACGAACACTAAGAATAAGACAATTCAAGCGTAGAAAGCAGACTTGCGATTCTTGCACCCACGCGAATGCTCACGGGTAAATCCCAACGATGTAATAAAGTCACATTACAACTGCCTTAGTCGAGCTTACCATTATTATACGAAGCAATATTCTTGCAATGCGGCGATCATTTACAGCTCAGTATGGAAAATAAAAATATCGGTGAAGAAATTTTAACATTGATTCACGTATGAGAGCCTATACACTGTACTTATGTATATTTAGCAATAAATCGATTTATATCTTTTAAAATAGATAAGATTTAGCTTGCTTACAAAGAAAGTTCGTGGTATAATTTAAAAAAGCCTATAAAAAATTCTATAAAATTATTTATAACTATTTTTCTTATTTCTTTATTAATGTTGTAAGATACAATTTAAAGGAACTGAAAAAACTAATAATTATATAAGTACACTTACAAAATATACTGATTTTACTTCAAAGGACATTAAAATATAAAGATTTTAAATAACACATATAACGCAATTTAGGAATTCTCTAATTAATTCAGTGGTCAATAGTCACCAAATCATTATTTTCTATTTGAAAAATTTTGTACATAAATTTATTACATTTTAGTACATTTTATTGCTCAGAGACGAATGTTCAAAAAACTGTAATCTTGATAATAAAGGTAAAATGTTATAGATTGTAATACAATGTGTAATAGCTTTTTTATGATAGAAATGAAACAAAATATTACAAAGCACTGACACAATAACTGTGCGAAATGAGTAATCGTGCAAAATCAATTGAAACAAATATCCTTGACTGTGAAATTTAGTTGTATTTCATATATATGAATTAAAAATGTTGAACAGGTTAAATAACGCGGTCCTTAATCGGTCTAATAGATACATGAACTCCATTAATATGCTAATAAATAAATAACTTTTGAATTTAAAGTTAATCAAATAAGTCTAAGCAGCAACAAAAGTATACAGAGCTTGCGAGTATAATTAAAATATTTGCAAAGAAGTATACCAACCAACTTTGCACTCTAGAAGAATTGTAAGGCATGATGCAACATTACTTTCCAAAATATGATACTCTGATCTGTAAATTACAAAATATTTATTTCATACATTTTTATGTCCATCTTCATCTTTTAATCTTATTTATTCGAAGTTATATTAGGTAAATTAATTTTTAGTAATTAATTACATACTTTAAATTTGTATAATGTGTTAAAATATAATGAATTATTTTATTGTATGGATATACAAAGAAACGAAGCATATAACTGAGCAAAATGTTTTCATGTTGATTTTTTTATGTTTTATATATCGACTAAAATTTTCGTATGGCTTAATCATCCTAAAGATAGTGACGGGCTAAGTATATAAGGCGCAGTGTACAGCTTGGTACCTCTCTCTTTTTCTCGAATCGTGCGCAGCGTCCCGTCGCTTAGCTTTGCGCGCGGGCGAAAGGTACGCTGCACGTTGGAGTGGAGGAAAAAGAGAGCTGGAAGGAGGCGATGGCGGTGGAGGATGAGCAGCCACAGCAGGCCGCTCTCTTTAGGCTCTTCAGAACAAGTTGGTGGATCGAGTTGAGCTGACGCGAGATAGGCCCGCGAGACCTTTTTGAATTATCGGTGCAGACGCGCCGTGCAGATACACATACGTGCGCCACTACCATGGCTGAAGCACGTGACTTGCTGAACACCCGGTTTTTCGCGCGTCTAATATCAGAGATGTAACGGTGCTCGTCATTTGGTTTTTCTCTTCGATTTACTTTGAGAATTTTCTATCAAAAAGTGATTATTATCAAGAAGTTTGTGTGCGCTGTGAACCGATCAAGAATTTTCAAAAAGTGATACTGTGGATGTTAAAATATTAACGACAATGTTTGAGACTAAAGTAAGAAAATATTTTACTATTTTTTATCTTACAAAATCCTTTGTAGAAGCAATAAAATGTCTAGTCAGTACCTAAGAAGTGTTCAAAATGGAATTCAAATAAATGTGTTGCATGTGATGAGTCGAAAAAAAGGAGAAATATTTAATGTTCTTTAGATTAAAGTTTTGTAGGCTAACCTTGGTACCTAAAGAAGAAGAATTAAAATACATGAAAAATTAATTACGGAAAATGACTTTTGAAATTTCATTTTTAATGCATTTCAAGGCATTATAAAATTGGCGATGAAGAATATTTTGGGAATAAAGCATTATTTTATTGAAAAATATTACAATATAAGAAATTTACGATAAATATTTCCTATTATATTATTTCCTGGTAATGATTTAAATATTGAAAATGGCCCGAATGGCTGTGAAGCGACTAAAAACAATCGCCTTTTCTTATTTACTCCTATAAAACTCTCCATTTAACGATGTTAAACCATTTAATAGGCTGAGCATAACCTCGAAATATTTTTATTAAAATTCAGTTTGTATTCTGAGTTATTTAATCGAATAGTCCAAAGCATTGAAGTGCTATGGAAAGCTCACCAAAATGCTAACTAATATCATAAACTAATTGACCACTTATTACATTCTTTCTACGAGAAATTCCTCAAAACATTAATTTTGCCATGGGATTCTCTCATTCATCTTCAAGCAATACTTAATTAAATCTGATTCGAAAAATCGGTTCACCGATCGGTAAAAACTATTTCTATTTTTTTCACATTTACAATAAAAATATCTATTAAGTACTTGAAAAATCGAATAGATTTTATTTGGGTTGGAAAAATTACAAATTACGGTGTAATAAATTACTTTCAAGCGTGTGTATTACATAAAAAATTATTTTTTATGTATTATACATATAAATACGAGCAGGTCTGCATCATCAGTTACACGTGTGATTATGAAGAAGTTAATAACTCTAAAATCAATTAAAGTATGATAACATTCAAAGGTCCTTAGACCGCCTTATATTTTTTCAGCCGCTTAGGATTAGTGGTTAATTTTAACTTTACTAATAATGAGATACCTTTATCAGTTTTTTGATTTTCATCAATAACTATTATGATGTATAGATATTTTTGATAACCCATTGTTTTGTTCGTCGTTTTAAGTGCTTGATATATTTTACTTTCTATTAATTATCAGTTAAGCAGGTATAAATTATTTCAAATTAATATTTATGAAGAAGGTGGAAATAATAATTGAAATAATTTAGCTCTGCATATCTAATAATTAGAAAGTTAAAATATAGCAAATATTTAAAGCAATTAAAAAAGCAAAACTATTTAACTATATCCTTTTACTATAGTTAACTTTATAAACTTTATAATTTACTGTAATATTTACACTAACGTATTTGTTAATTGTTTAAGCTTAATAGTTTATAGTTGCCGCATTGCAATAGTTAAACGTAAATTCAGTCCATTCCCCGACCACTGCCGATAATGGGACAGTAGGGATACAATTTTCCTAGAAGTCAGATATTCCCACCTCCGACTTGCATTTTAGCTGTGATATAAATAGTGTCATGGAACTTCCTACCTGTCCAGTAGTAAAATTAAATTTAAAAACTAATTTAAATGTCTAAATTAATTAAATTGAATGGACTAAGATATTAACTTTCGTAATATCTTGCGGTTTATAAGAAAATGTAATTTTCTATATAATTGAACATTCAAAATTTTATTTTTATTAATTTTTCACATATTAGTGCTTTATTCAAGCTTAAGTTCTCGTATTATTTCGAGAAAACAATTCCAAATGCAAAGTATACAGTTTCATAGTAGGGGCAGCGCTCAAACGAGAATAAAGGGAAGCAACACTATTTGCAGAGTGTACTGTACAATTATCCTTCTTCTATCAAATTAAAGAGCAAAGCTTCTTTTCTTTTCCAGATATCGAAAAGTTTTCTTACTTTGCTTCACGAAAATTTTAACCTTTCTCTATTAACCGACCGAGCGTTAGCGAGGAAGGAATAGATCTAGCTTCTATTAAAATGTTTCTGATGTATAGTATGTAAGCACAAAATGATCGGGAAATTAATAATTAAACCAATATTATATGATTAAAAATGTGTAAAACTAATAACTTAAATGGAAATCTTATTACACTATTATATCATTGTTAAATTGGTGTGTTTTACACTATTATTTCAAAGTATAATATCTTTACAAAGTAATAAAATTATTTTAACGCTTAAATTAATTCTTTTTTTAGATTTTAAAAACTATGAATTAATTTGTATAATAAAATTGTATTAAAGTTGTGTAAATTGCCGATTTGTATTTCTTAGTTAAAGTACAAAAAAAGAAAAAAATAATAGTAAAATATATATTATACATAATATAATCAAAATTTCAAGGAGTAATTAACTGGTTTTTTCAATAATCTCGATGCCCCTGAACCAAAGATTAATTTCTGCATCTTCATACGTTCGTTGACATTTTAAAGAAAAATTTATCGACCGAATATTTTGGGACGAGTCATCATTTTCATAAGATAAATACGTATTTATGCGTGAAAGCGATGATAAATAAGCGATAATATAAATTTCATTTTAAAAGGTTATTTAATAAAATTAAAACGTATCCTCATAAATATCATTAGTAAAAACATGTATTTGAATAAATTAAAGAATAAGCTTAAAATATTAGTTAATAAAAATGACTATATAATCATTAAACAATGCTTATTTTTTTTACAAATATTTTTAATTAATTGATGATTATTAAAACAAATTACAAATTTTATACAGGAATATTCAATCATGTAAAAAAATTATTTATATAATTTAATTCTCAAAAGAAGTTATTTTTTTAATTTTATTTACGGTTTCTGATAATCCTACTTAGCAGCTTTTTATGCAAGAGTATCATAATATGTTGTTTGCATGTGCTTGAATTTTCAAATTTATCAATCTTAAAATTTATTTAAAACGAATTTTTTTCGAAAGTAGATTGATTGCGCGAGGTTTTTATATAAAAACGTTCAATTTAAATTGCACTGCTAGATAAAGTTTTGATTTTTAATAGATGGAACGAGCATATATAAGTATTTTTTTAATTTTTATTCAGATAATTTTTTAAAAATAATTAAATATGTTTTATTTTTAATTCAATGCTTTGTTTACGTTCATTTACAACATAAGGTAAAAATCTAAAATATAAAAACACATTCTTAAATTTTAATGCTGCTTTTCTCTTATCTATATAATACAACTGTTTTCTCTTATATTCAAGTTCTCGCACTGTAAACTTTGAACCTTAAAAAAACTTAGTAAACATTTTATATACAGTTACTACATAATTTTTTGATTTTGATCCATTGTAATAATAGCAATATTCGGGGACTTTTAATTACAACGTAAACTAAAAAGGATCATTAATTCCTTATTATAAAATCAAATTTATTTATAATTATATATAATAGTTTATAATCGATATGCAACGTAAAGCTTAAATTACTTGATCGAAAAGATACTCCTGAACGAAAAGATCGCGTTAGTATGCTTGGACACAAAGGCGCAGAATCAGAATTAGAAAGGATTGCCTCTTGGCCTGCAATGACGTCAGCGATTAGAAATACACGCATTGCGAAGTCCTGTGTGCATATCGTCCACTGGAAATATAGGAGAGTCAGACTCCGTATAATACAAGTCCTTGAACCTCTATTTTTCTAATGGGTCGACGATCTAAATTCATGTTAGTTCATATTAACTCATAAGATTTTTTGTATAATTCTTTTATACATTTTATTTCCTTTATTATTATTTAAAAAATAATATATTTCTCCGTACTTTTTAATTAAAGCTTTTTCCCTTAGATTGCTTGAGTTACTTTTAAATAGCATTTCAGGAATAAAATATTTTAATTAAAATAAAAAACTATAGGACTAAATTAATTTAAAAAATTTAAAAAAAACAGTAAAAACAAGGAATACAGAGAAAGAAAAAAATACAAAAATAGTAAAATAGTACTATGGTACTAATTTGAAAATTGAGTCTTTTAAAAAGTTTAGTAATTGAAAGTTTCATTTTACAAGAAAGGCAGATTTTAATAATATATTTTATTAAAGCGTATGATTTTTTAATGCCATAAATTACAGTTATGCGTTGAGAAGAATTTGGTCTGAACAAAAACTTTTTAAAAATGTTAAAATATTTATTAATAAAGAGCTAGATCTTCAATGCTCAACTATGAAAAGTTTATGAAATTTTCAAACCCAAAAATCAAGTTAATTGTAGGTTGTAAGTTTAGGGAAAAACAATTTTGAAAAAAATATTTTAGAACCTACTGATAGTAACTACACAATTAAGTAATAAAGTATAGTTTCCTAATTTCTACACAATTTTATTTCAAACTACTCTACGAATAATTTAAGAGAGAAATGGTTCCAAAACAGGCACTCAAATTACACTGCTAGATTAGACAGACTAGTTGTCGAATGCATATGCATTTGCTATTAAACGATGAGATAGCTTCTATCAACAAAAAACGGTGACATTTTTAGCGAGATTTTAAGTTATTGTGAAATTAATGTTAAGGCCAGATTAGCTATATCGCTCACAAATTAGCAAAGCGTAATATTTTTCAATAATTGCTTCGTAAGAAAGGTGCCAAAAATTTAAACAATGGCCGAAATTTAATATTTTGAAAGTAATATACTCTGTAAAAATGAATAAGTGAAATTAGTCCGTATACACTTATTCTATGTTAATTTCACTTATTGATTTTTAGAGAGTAGTTAATAATTACTTCAAAAGCGACCCTATTTTCTCGACAAAGCTGACAAAGGTTGCAAAAGTGCATTGGGCAGAAATGTAAGCCTTCAATAACTGGTTGCAGTACCACTCGTAGCAATTGCCAAACAATTAACCCTTAAACCGCAGTATCGCAGTTTGATAACAAAAAGTTAAATTTTTTTTCAGTTGACGTTTTTAATGCGAAATGTGATAATTGTAACTGTTTTACCAATATAACCTTCATTCAACCTTATATCCGATAACAATACTGAAAATCTTAGAGAAAACGTGCTTTACATTTTTTTGCATTTCAGTAAAATAAATATAATTATTGAAATTAACAAATAAACAAAAGTAAAACTTAAACTTTTGGATAACCTTTTATTGTTAACTCTCGAAGAGGTTAAGTCCAGCAATGCAGGAGATTCTGATCGAGCGGTTCTTCTGTAATTCTCGGTAGGTTTCTTACCGCGCGGCCAGTTTTTCGCTTGAAGTGTTTAACAAGAGATCTTTTATAACTTTAGATACCTTTTTTATTTTTAATTACTTAAAAAGAAATTATGGTATGGAATCTTCTGTTTCACACTAGACTGAAATTACTTGAATAAAATAAACAAACGTAAAACAAATTAAACGAAATAACCTCATTTTTATTTATTTGGTTATTTATAAGTTGTAAATTTCGTTGTAATTTTTACAAACCATATCGTCGGTGCCGTCGAAGACTATCCAGCTCAGAAATGCCACAAAAACAATCCCCCATCAGTGTTCGCCACGAAAAGAATCGTAGTTAAAAGACGCCACGAAAATAATCCCATCTACAAAAGTGTTACGAAAAGTATGAAAAGTTTTCGTGGCACTTTTGTAGATGTAAGTTCTTTCGTGACGAATGCTAACAAGGGATAGTTTTTGTGGCGTTTTTTTTACATGAAATTTTTTCATGGCGAATATCGATGCGGGATACTTTTCGCTAACACTTTTTTAAGAGGTATAGTTTTTGTAGCGTTCTTGAAGAATTTGGATTTACTTATACATATTTTAATTGTTTTAATTTTGTTAAAGCTGTAATTTTATTAATCATTTCAAGAAAATGATTAAAGTACATTTGCTTAGACTAATTTCGCTTAAATTGTTATAAAATATAATATACATACAAAAAATTTACATATCTAGTAGCATACTTTATTAGACTTTTTTTGAATTTCAAACTGTCTCTTTAATAATTTCTATTACTCTAAATTGGAAACTTATTATCATTTAAAATAATGTTGCCAGAAGGTTAAAGTTATTGATTTTATTCCTCTTTATTTTAAACAGTAAATAGTCTAGATTTTATTTATAATTAAATGAATAAGTAAATATGAAATTGCCTAAGAATTTAATTTAGCACTGGAATGAGAACTTTTAATATCACCAGAAGCAGATTTGGCCTCGTTCTTTTGGGTCCGGAACTCATCTAGATGTGTATTTTCGATGATAAAAATCGCGGAGTTATTGTTACACGCTTGCATGTTTACTTTATATATTTATATGACGAGCTAAACAGTCTAAAAGCATCAAAATAATATCGCCGTAAATAAGTATATGCAAATTTTAGAAAATAAAATGCGATTGCTTGCGAGCCTCGAAGAGGCTCGAGAGTTTTCGAAGGAATAGGGAAAAGTAATCCATTGAGTTTCGATAACGATAAATTAAGGCTCGAAAAAAGGTGTTTGATTTCAGAGGTGTATCGAAAGACAAATGAATTATATGTTTGCTGTAGAGGTTTATATGTCAGGTGAAATAGATATAATAATTAAGTACGACAACGAATCTATAATTAAGATTTTGAGGATTAAACGCGATAATAACACCAGTGTCGGACTTCCTGGGAAAACTTCACTTTATATATCACATACTCTTTTAGATACAGATAATTAAAGATTAGTACTAATAGTAATTCTATTCAAGTTTATTAAATACAAATCGATTTTACATCAACTTTTATAAAGCTTATATTTGCAGCCTTTTTCCCCTTCTTGATAAAGAAAGCTTTCTGTTGCTGAAAAAAATTTTTGGAGAATAGTACACTGTGCAACAAGGGGTGAAACTGAGCTATTTCTAGCGACGGCGAAGTATTCGAGTCGAAGTCGAGTGCTGAAAATACCTAACCTGAGTCTGAAATAGCTTTTTTTCCGTGTTACACACTGTGTTTTTGTCAAGAAAAGTAAATGTTTTTGGCATGAAAAGCCCTCATTTAGTGTTAGAAAGTTAGATAGATGATCGTGCATTTCAAATCGTATATAGAAATCGTACAAAACAGTTTAAAACAGATTGAAGCAAGAGAAACTTCTCTACAATTTAAAAAAATATTTCGGTACATATAGTAAAACCTTAGTTATCGATGAAAATATGCTTTACACCATCCAGGCGAAAAATCTCACGTGACAAATTTCATGAGAAATCATTTTCAAACTCACATAAGAACTCACGTGAGAAATTACTTGACTTTATGAAACAAATCATCAAGTAATTTCTCATACGATTTCTCAGGTGATTTATCACGTAAATGGATCCGACTGCAAAATGTGAGATCTTGAGGGGGTTATAATACCCATCAATCACCTGGTTTTAAATGGCCTGTAAAATAGAAATTTAAGTTGATAATAGTTCAAACTACTTATATAATAAAAATATAGCTCATTCTGAATCAAATGAGCCCACACAGAAGTCCGTAGGCCCATTTGATTCAGAGATATTGGAATCTCAAATTTATTCCTTTGACGTCAACTCCAGTTTGAACCATTGGATGGATTGCCATGAAACAGGGCTTAAACTCTTTGTTTTTTTATGTCATTTAAGCCTAAAGCTCTTAAATAGTGGAATTTTTTTCATTTAGTATTTTTAAATGAAGAAAAACTGAAAAATTTTATTAAAATTTTGAAATTTTATCAGTTTTTCTTGGTTTAAAAATACTAAATCAAAAAATTCCACTATTTCAGAGCTTTGAGCCTAAATGAGATAAAAAAACAAAGATTTTAAGCCCTGTTTCATGTCAATCCGTGGAACGGTTCAAACAAGAGTTGACGCCAAACTCCAAAAAATCAAAGTTTTCAGAAAACAACAATAAAAGAACTTTTTATTTTCTTCTAAAAACTTAATACTTGGCACAGCGCCAATTTCTTAAACTATAATTAACACTTTTATTAAATGGTTAAAGCTGATTAAAAATGTTCTTCTCGTACTCCAATGTTACATAGAAAAGATAACTGGAATCTTCTGTAGGCAATCGAGACACTTTTTTGTCGAACATTATTATTGATTGCAAGCAGCATTAATAAAATATCAGGATCATTAACTCAATAACTATATAACTATTGCTTCTCCAATAAATTGAAGACGGTTATACTCCAGATGCATGATGTTTAAAGCAGCATAATGTCTGTGGCATGATGTAACGCTGCCACACTACTGAAAA
>JAWWEO010019419.1:0-14506 GCA_035582975.1 Ormyrus labotus | reverse complement strand
GTACAGTCCTATTTTGAGTAAAACTTATGGGGGGTTGGCGCGCGTAGCGCGCAGGGGGGCGGAGCCCCCCTAGTATATATATATATATATAACTTCTGACCGAAGCGAGGCTTTCCTTTTTTTTTGCTCGATGCGTAAATGCGGAAAAACTGCAAATTCCGTAAATCGGCCGTTTGTTGTTAACGAGGAGATAGTAGGTAAATTAGCGCGAAATTCGCATTGAATTGCAATGATTTCGTTGCATTAAAATATGTACCCGCAATGCATCAAGTTTTACCCAATAATCCTATGGTATTTAGGCTGATATTTTTGGCAAAATTGATCATAATGTTTGTAAAGTTTACCGGGACGCTTCTTAGTGAAAATACCTACCATAATGGACGTTATAAATCAAATAAAGTGATTAGTGATTATTTTAATATATTATATATATATATAACATTTTTAAATATATATATTAATTAAAATAAAATTTAAAAATTGTTTTAGTGTGGAAGTGATTGGCAAAGTGGTATCAAATTCGGAAATTAAAAAATTTCATACATCAAGATACTGCAAGCAAAATTTCACTTTTGATTTAATGGATAAAAGTACGACGACCAGATGTATCGCTTTCGATGAACAATATGATAAATTCTTCACATTAATTGAAGTAAGTATGAATAATAATTTAGTTGAAATATAATAATTTAATTCAAATTAAATATTAAATATTTTTTAGATAAACAAGTCATATAAAATTTCTAATGTAAGTTTCAAAGAATCTAACAAAATGTTTAATAGTTTAAATATAGATCTTGAAATTATTTTAAATAAACAAACGCAAATAGAAGTATATTATAATAAGGACAATTTAAATTTAATAGATTTTGTGACGCGTGGAGATTCGATTATAGAATCTCGTGCGTCTCCGCAAGCCAGAGGCGCAGCGAAAGCGACTCTTTCGGGCGAGAGCCGTATGCGCCGCGGAGTTGCGCATACGGCAACGTCGAAAGAAAGAGCGAGAAGGGAGGGGCGCGATCGACGCTGGGTGGGTCGATGCGCGCAAGGGCCAGACACTCCGGTCTAGATCGGCAACGCGACAACTCCGTGTCCTTGGGTTGAGCGAATCGAGCGCGAGAACGAGAAGTCGGAAGTGCGAGCGAACGAGCGAAGCAGAGCCTGTGTAAACGAGAAGGAGACGAGGCGCGAGACCGAACCGAGAGGAAGCCTTCCTGGAGCGAGGGGAAAAGCGGCTCTCGGTGAAAACGAGCGGCGTCCACTGCTAGCGACTCCCGGGGACGCGAGCCCCGAGCGAACTCTTCCGCGTGCGGCGCACGACTCAAAGTAAGTCGTTTGTTCTTTTCGCGGCCCACGTGAGCGTGCGTGGGCCTCTCTTTGTATGCGCGTGATCGAACGCCGGTTCGATCGCGACTCACGAGTGATTCTCTCTCTCTCTTACACGAGTCAATGCGGTGACTCGTGCGCGCGTTTTCCCATGACGGTGCATCCTCGAGTGCACCGTCGACCGTATCTCCAACAGCGCGAAGACTCGGGTTTTCAAGAGAGTGACCGCGAACGTCGTCGCGGTCACCTTGCGGCGTGCGAGCGTGCCGTAAGACACCTCCGGTGTCGACTCCGAGTGAGCGCGTGCGACGGCACCGGCCGGCGCACTCACGCTAACAAGCTCCGCGCATCACATTCTTTTTGTATTGTTTTTTTTATTGGAGCGAATAAACGCTAGAGCATCTTTTAAGTGCGTCTGTTCTTCTTTTATATCGCGCCGCGCTATCCTTGGCTGCAAGGCCCCGGATACCGCCACTCTCCTACTACTACGCTCCGCTCTACGTCCGCATACTACGTCGCGATCGTACTCAGGCTGAGCGGCTGAGCCCGGCAGAAAGCGGTCGGAACTGTGTGTAGCAGCGAAGGCTACGCACGCATCATCACACGAAGCGAGAAACTCGGGTCTTTCGCGTTGCAGCGGGCCGCGGCGACTCGCAGCGCTGGTCGTCGTCGGGGTGCCTTCGAGGCACCTCAGGAGGTAAGTGCTGCTTAGCACTAGGGTGCAAGTGCACGACACGCCGCAGGGAAAGTCAGTGGAATATTCTCTCGGGAGAATATTCCGGCCGAATTCCAGCCCGTTACAACTGGCGCCCGTGAACGTGTGCTGCGGGCGCAGGCAAGCCGCGCGCGTAAACATTGCTGTTCTCGGAATTCGGCAATTATATTAAATACAGAATTCGACTTCGAAGTTAGGCTTCAAAATAGTCGAAAATTTCTGATCCGTCGAAATTTAATTTTCAAAGAATTTTAAATAGATCTTGAAAATTCCAAAATTCAAGGAATTTTCAAAAATAAATTAAATTAAAAATAATTCAAAATTTTCTTTTTTTTTTGGATTTCTGAAAATAAAATTTTTTTTTTTTTTCGAATCTTGAGTATTAAGTAAATTTAACGCAAATTCAGAATTTAAAATTAAATCAAAAGTGAAAATTTTTCTTTTTCGCGGTTCGGGTAAATCTTTGAAAAATTAAATACTTCACTGATTTAATTATTTTTGAAAATCCTCTCGCGTCGGATTTTCAAAATAAAATTTTTCCAAACATAAGATATTCTGGAATCTCGTTGGTTTCTGCGAATTTTCTTCACTTGACGAAAATTAAATCTCTCTTTCGGTCGTTACGAATCTTTGAAAATCCCATCCTTCGTGGAATTCCAAAATTAAATTTTTCGATTGGACGCGAAGCCTCGAAGACGTTTTCTCATCGCAAATTTCGAAAGTTTGGATTTTTGAATTTCCAAAAATTTTTTTTTGAAAATCCTCGACAGATTTTCCAAGTGAAATTTTTCGATCTCTTTACAAATAACTAAAAATCTACAAGGGATTTTCAAGGGAAGATTTAGTTTTTGGCAATCTAGTTTTTGAAAATCCTCTCATCGAATTTCGGGAATTCGAAGTTGTAGATTTTTAGGAAAACTTTAGTAAATCTTTGAGAATCGCGACGGATTCTCAAAATTAAATTTCTCGTTTTTCGCAATCGCGCTTTTAGGTGGCGACAAGTGCTTCCCGAACCGGGAAGCAAAAGCGTAAACCCGAAGTTTTCGATTCGCGGCATATTTAGGGACTGCAAAGGGGGGGAAAACAGCGATTTTCCCCACTAGCCGAAAAAGAGAGAGAGAACTGCGTTCTGCGGCGTACGTTCTGCGAATTACATATAGAGCGTCGCGAAAGTGGAATTAATTACATTAATTCCACTTTCAATTATTAACGATTTAAATCGTACATAAATTAAAATTTTAAATTGGAGAAAGTAAATCTCTCCAGAGTCGCACTCTTTCGCAGAAGGACTCGAGACTGGCTGTTAGTAAACAATTGTACCAGCGAACATTGTATTACTAACACCTCGGAAATACGTGGTGGAAATTCAAGGCCGAATTTCTTCGTAATAGAATTTTTAATTCAAAAGTAATTCTCGAGGAGAATTACAAATTAAAATTTATTTTTCTCGAATTTCGTTTTGAATGCGCGGCTGCGCTACAAATTGGAGGCAGCCGTAACAAAATTTCCCAGGCGTATTTCAAATCTTTTTTTTTACACTGCTAGGGCAGCGTAGCCAGTCATCGGGATCGTCCTTGTTTTTCGCGTTTTGGGACAGGGGGCAGGCCTGTCACAATCAGGTGAAGATGTTTGGTGATCAAGAAAACACTCACCAACCAACGGAGCAGGAAGTGGAAAATTGGCTTTTCCAACTAACAAATGAGGAGTTGAACGAAACACTCAACTCCCTCGGTCTACGAACAGACGGTCGAGAGTCCAAAATTGGATGCAGGGTAATTACACTGCAGCCGACTTCCAAGAAAGCAACGCTTGCGACGAGACAGAGGTGCGTAAGAAAAGGGAAGCGTTGCGGATGTCGTTCATCGAAGATGTATGCTTCGAACGTACATCAACAACAATACAGGACGCAGATTATGAGAAGGGCATGCTCCACCCTCTCTCAATCTACAAAAATCAAACAATTTCGTTTGAACCGGAGTTAACGAAAGAAGCGGACCCTGCCGGCACTATACCCGACAGTCAAGTATTTCAAGATCGAAATACAAACGAAGAGGATAACGACAATCCCCCTACCAACGAAATAACGGAAACCGAAAACACGAGGCTAATATTAAGATTAATGAAGCGCATAGCCAAAGTCCAGGACAAGAGGTATGAGTTCATGACTCAAATGATGCTAAGGCAAGGACGCGCCGTAACTGCCGTACAAACGGATATGAAAACAATTTCCAATGAATTGCGACAGACAAGAGGACCATTGTCAAGCACGAGACTTGACAATCAAGCTAATATAAGCGTAGCCGGAGAAACGCGAAATCCGGCACACATCCAATCTACGGAAGACGCAGAACCAGGGAGAGTGAATTTCCACGACACATTCACTCTCTACTATCCCCAAAACAGCAGTATGAGGGAGGACCCCACACAACTGCAAGATATACCTCACTCCGACGGAAGATTAGAGAACCTCCAGACAGGAATTCTGAGAAACAGCACAAGGAATTATGGCACTCAACGGAGCGCCAATTCCAAACCAGAATTCAGTCGACAGGAAAGGGATCACGACGATCCTAGTTGAAATGTGAGCCGATGGAACATAAAGTTCTCGGCCACACCCGGTGAAGACACCGAGGGATTCCTCAGAAGATATGAGGAGAAATCTATAGCAGCTAAACTAACCGAAAACGATATGTTAGCTGCTCTCCCATGTGTGCTCGCTGGCATAGCAGGTATGTGGTACAGCGCACACAACGAAGATTGGACTTCGTGGAACGACTTCCGCGTAGCTCTACGTCGCAGATGGAGCAACGTTCATGATAGACAAGAACGTCTTCAAGAAGAAATCAAGCGAAGATTCCAACAAAAAGATGGATCGAGCCGCGAATTTGCAATATGCATGGAATGCATGTTGAGAGAGGTGTCACCCCGATTCTTACCGGAGGAGGAGGTAGATAAGATTTATATGAATCTACTACCTCCAATTAAAAGAGTGGTGCACAGGGAAAGTTGCACCAACATCGATCAGCTAGTGGAGCTTTGCTCTCTAGCAGAACGGATGCTGGAGAAGGAGGAGGGCGACAGAACGCCACTCCCCCCTCACAAAACAGTAATACCAGACGCGGCCTATAAACAGCGAGATAAATCCGACAGGTTCTCATCGATGACTAAGGTGGCGGCAATACAACCGCCACCAACGCAAGAACGAGAAAAGCCGGAACCAGCACTCGGAAATAACGATTTCCAGCTGCTGGTCAAAGAGCTGGTGAACACAATCCGCGACGCCATCAAACCAGCTCAGGGTGGAAGAAATAGATCGTATTCTCCACCCGGAAAACAAGGAAGTCCTAGGAGAGGACAACCTCATGGCCAGAAAGGCCAATCGAACGACTTCAAAGGCCAATCCAAAAACGAGAAAGGCCAGTCGTCCGATCAAAAAGGCCGAAATAACGACCAGAGATACGATCAAAAGGGTCAGGCAAATGGCCAAAAAGGCCAGACGAGCAATCAGAAGTCTGGCCAAAATCAAAGTAAAGACCCAATAAAATGCTGGGGTTGCGGCAAGGAAGGCACAATCAGAGCAAAATGCCCAACTTGCTCGCCGGAAAACGGCCAGAAGGGAGAGTAAACGAGGTTGCTACACACCCCACAAGCGCTGATGCAGACAAAATTGCATCAACCGCAACCTCAGAAGATTCGCCAAAGCTAATCGGAGAGCCTGGCGAACAAACAGAACAAAATCTGGAAGCCCGATGGTGGGTCCAGGTGGAAGTGAAAGGCTTTCACTTCCGCGCTCTGTACGATACAGGCGCTACTGTCACAATTATGAGCCCGTTCGGATTGCAGCTTGTAAGTGCATGCAATCGCGAGCTCATGCATTATGAGCCCGGACGCGCAAGATTGGCAAATAAAAATTATAACCCCGTCCTAGGTTATACCTTTTTACCTTTCTCGCTAGGCGGACTGCAAAAAGAAATCAGAGTCGTGATAGTTCCAGTCCTCGACGCGGATTGTTATATTGGGACGAATTTCATGAGGGAATTCGGCTCGAAACACGATCCGCCTGCAAACCAGTTGACGTCGATTGATAACAACGTCAACATCGAGCTTCATATAGCAGCCGTCGCTGAAGACGGCACGCCAGTGCTAAGCTCTATCGGTCCCGACATTGCGACCGCAGAACAGCGTAAGCAAGTCCAGGAGCTCGTGCGTAGTGAGGTCGGCGAAGAGCCAACCACACTCGGGTGCACAAAGTGGATAAAGCACACGATTGATGTAGGCGATGCTCGCCCCATCAAACAAAAGTGCAATCCATACTCGCCTATGATCGAAGCAGAAATGCACGAGCAAGTGAAAAAGCTTCTAAAGGCTGGAGTAGTCGAACCATCGACGAGCCCGTGGTCGAGCCCGGTCGTGATGGTTAAGAAATCCGATGGAGGATATCGGATGTGCATTGATTTTCGTAAAGTCAATGCACAAAAGAAAGCACTCGACGGCTATCCAGCAAGAAGAATGGATGCCGCATTTCGCAAAATCAAAAAGGCGAAATACATGACTACGCTTGACGTGAGCAACGCGTATCATCAAGTGCCTCTAGACGAGAAATCGAGACATTTAACAGCATTCTCAGTGCTCGGGATGGGACACTTCCAATTCACGAGAATGCCGTTTGGGCTAGAAGACGCTGGAGCAACCTTCCAACGTCTAATTGACATGGTCGTCACGCCAAATTGCGATGACTTCGCATTTGCGTACCTTGACGACGTAATCATCGTATCCGAGACGTTCGAGAAGCACCTCGAACATCTCAAGATCATTTTAGGCTGCCTGCGACAGGCCGGCCTAACGATAAACAGGCAGAAGAGTCACTTCTGCCAAGATGAAGTTAAATACCTAGGCGTGATACTTAACGAAGATGGGTTTCGCCCAGACCCGGAAAAGATCAAACCGGTACTAGAATACCCGACGCCTAAAAATCTGAAACAATTACGAAGATTTTTAGGCATAGCGTCGTGGTACAGGAGATTTTTACACAATCTCGCCACAATCGCAGATCCACTTAATCAACTTACACGAAAGAATCGCAAGTACGAGTGGACGGATCAGCATCAAGCAGCTTTCGAAGAGATAAAAGCTCTGATTGCTTCGGCGCCAGTATTACAAATTCCGGCCTTCGACCAAGAATTTGTAATACAAATCGATGCGAGTGACACCGGAATCGGAGCGGTGTTACTGTAATTTATCAACGGCAAAGAACGCATTTTAGAGTTTGCCAGTCGTGTTCTCGCTCCCGCCGAACGAAATTACAGTGTAACGGAGCGAGAATGTTTAGCCGTTGTATGGGCAATTAAAAAATTTCGCCCGTACATCGAAGGCTATAAATTCAAAGTGATCACGGATCATAGCAGCCTGCGCTGGCTGCGAAATCTGAACGACCCAACAGAACGATTAGCCAGGTGGGCCTTGGAATGTACGAGACAGACGACGAAGAAATGGCCATTTCCGGCATTTCTTGGGCGGAAACCACAAAAGACGAGTGGTATCTCACACAAAAGAAAAGAGCCGCGGAAAGTCCGCACGAAAATCCGAGGTACAAGCTGATCGGAGACAGATTGTATTTTTACAACCCCGATCCGCTTGTAGAAGGCGTGCTAGCCGAAGACGACGACGCTTGGAAGCTCGTCGTCCCGCAAGAAAAACGCACAGAAACACTGTGCGAGTGCCACGACAGCCCAGCTGCCGGAGTAAACCCAGGGCGCGAGAAAACACTCGCGGGAGTCGCGCAGCAGTATTTCTGGCCACGTATGGAAATATGCGCGGCCAAGTATGTGCGACAATGCCAGATTTGCCAGCAGTGCAAAGTCGAACAAAAACCACCAGCTGGCTTAATGGGTCGCCGAGCGATCGAGCGACCCTGGCAATAAGTCGCAGGCGATATTATGGGTCCGCTCCCCCGAACAAAAAAAGGCTACGAACACATCTTGGTCTTCCAAGATCTATTCACCTAGTGGGTGGAAGCAATCCCACTCCGCCGCGCCACAGGCAAAACAATTCTTGCAGAATTCGTCCGAAACATCTGCTTGCGGTTTGGAATACCCGAGGTATTCCTCTCCGACAACGGGACGGAATTCAAGAACCACTTGATCACCGGTTTCTTGAATGAAAAGGGAATTCGCCACGAGACGATTCCTCCTTACCATCCCCAAGCGAACCCCGTCGAACGGGTTAATCGGACGTTAAAACAAATGATCGTGTCTTTCATCCAAGATGAACACGATCATTGGGACGAGTATCTCGAAGATCTCGTCTTCGCATTCAACGATGCCAAAAGCAGCGCAACGGGAATGAGCCCGGCCTTTTTAGTGTTCGGAAGACATCCGAAACCTCTGGAGTCGATTTATCTACACCAAGCAAACGCCTCGCAACAAGAAAGCGAGAGCGAAGCGCTTGGCGAATGGGCGAAATGCGTCTCGAAGCTCTCTGACATGCTCGCAATAGCAACAGAGAACTCCGACAGAGAACGAGATCGACAGGCCCGCTATTAGAACTCGAGTCGCCGAGACGTAGAGTTCAAAATAGGCGACAGAGTTTGGAAAAGGAACAAAGTCCTCTCCAACGCAGCCAAGGACGTAGCAGGTAAGCTAGCCCCTAAGTTCGCGGGTCCGTACAGAATTACGGCGGTACTCGGCAAAAACACGTACGAGTTACGTGATTCAGCAGGACGTATGGCAACTCTTATCCAGGCGGAACAGATAAAACCATACGTCCCAGAAGAGATTCCGGAGGAAGAAGACGACCCCATAGTCGACGCCCAACCTCCGGGGGAATGCGGGAGTCGTGAGCGACCCACGACTCCAGCGGCGAGCGCTGACGTAGACGCGTCTACGGAGATTGCCAACGGGCAAGCGTTAGGGGCTGAGAGTGCTCAGCCCACGACCGAACGCGAGAAACGACCACCAGGCCGTCCGCGCAAAGCAGCTAACACTGTCCAGCGGAAGGGAGTGCAAGCGAAACTCCCAGCGAACCGAAACGCGTCGGGAAAAAGAAAACCGGGGCGCCCGCCCGGTTCGCGCAAGGCAGTGACGCCTGACCCTCCAGCGCTGTTATCTTCGCGAAAGACGCGTGCGCAGCACCGGGCTGCGAGCTGTTAGTCGTCCCTAACCTCCTATGTTTTTCTGTCCTTTCCCTTTAGATGGCAAAGATCAGCAAAAAGGAGTTCCGGGAGATGCTCCGGAAAGTTTTCGGCTAGGAGGCCATCGGCTTTTTACGCGAGGCCGTGACCGCCGCACACACCCGGCGCCTTCGGGAAACCCCCGCCCAACAGGCCGAAAACCCGGCCCGAGCGACCCAGAATGAGGCCCGGGTCGTCGAGGAAGCAACGGAGGGAGTTGTCACTCTCGCCATCAACCACGTGAAGGAAAGGGAGGAGGACGTGTCGTTCTCCACTGAGACCGTCAATGGTTTTATAGTCCGGGACCGGCAGGCGGCACTCGCTGAAAAGAAGAGGCAGTGGAAGGCTATTCGGCAGAAGCTCGCCGAAGCCACCACCCTCTTCGAAGACACCGTAGGCGCCCTCCATGACCTGCATCAGAGGGTGGCGGGATTCGAGGCAGACGAGAACCCGGCAGTGCAGAGGATGCTGCGCAAGTCTGCGGTCCCCATACAAGTGGGGGCCCAGCGGGCGGGCCTACAGGCGTGGCGGGAGGCGGCGGTTGCGCAGAGGCGCATGTTGGAGGACCGCCGCCACCAAGAAGATCTACGTGAGACACGGCGGGTGGAGGAGCAGCTCCGCCGGCAGCGTGAATTGGAGGAGCTCCAGCGGAAGCAGGCGTGAGCCCAACGCCGCATCGAGGAGCTCCAACGCAAGACGCTCTTCGCCGAGCTGGAGGCGGAGAAGCTCCAACGCAAGAAGGAAGAATTTGAGCGGCGCCCGGATCGCTTCGTATGTTTACGTGTGTCGGCATCCGGGCGTCCGCAACACAAAGAAGTGTCCGCGGAGGGACCAGCATCACCTCTACCTCCGAGGTTAAGGGTGAGGAGTGCTGGTCCCCTACTCAGGGGTCCACGGCCTGCGCGGCATTCATGGGGAGAGACGAGGAGCCTCCCCCATAGTTTTTCTTTTTTTTTCTTCTTTGTAATTTTCTAATTTTCAAAAAAATTGTTGTGTACCGCCAGATGTACGTTAATAAACCCGAAATAGGATAGTTTGTTCTCTCATTTCCCCGATGCCGACCATCCCTATCTTAACCCTTGACGGCTCGCGTACTTGGCAGCGCCGCTAATTCGAGACTTAGCGGCGTCTGGGGGAGGGGTGTGACGCGTGGAGATTCCATTATAGAATCTGGTGCGTCTCCGCGAGCCAGGGTCGCAGCGAAAGCGTCGAAAGAAAGAGCGAGAAGAGAGGGGCGCGATCGACGCTGGGTGGGTCGATGCGCGCAAGGGCCAGACACTCCGATCTAGATCGGCAACGCGACAACTCCGTGTCCTTGGGTTGAGCGAATCGGGCGCGAGAACGAGAAGTCGGGAGTGCGAGCGAACGAGCGAAGCAGAGAGCCTGTGTAAGCGAGAAGGAGACGAGGCGCAAGACCGAACTGAGAGGAAGCCTTCCTGGAGCGAGGGGATAACGAGCGGCGTCCACTGCTAGCGACTCCCGGGGACGCGAGCCCCGAGCGAACTCTTCCTCGTGCGGTGCACGACTCCAAGTAAGTCGTTTGTTCTTTGCGCAGCCCACGTAAGCGTGCGTGGGCCTCTCTTTGTATGCGCGTGATCGAACGCCGGTTCGATCGCGACTCACGAGTGATTCTCTCTCTCTTACACAAGTCAGTGCGGTGACTCGTGCGCGCGTTTTCCCATGTCGGTGCACCCTCGAGTGCACCGTCGACCGTGTCTCCAACAGCGCGGAGACTCGGGTTTTCAAGAGAGTGACCGCGCACGTCGTCGCGGTCACCTTGCGGCGTGCGAGCGTGCCGTAAGCACACACGAGTGAGCGCATGCGACGGCACCGGCCGGCGCGCTCGCGCTAACAAGCTCCGCGCATCACATTCTTTTTTTATTGGAGGGAATAGACACTAGAGCATCTTTTAAGTGCGTCTGTTCTTCTTTTATATTGCGCCGCGCTATCCTTGTCTGCAAGGCCCCGGATACCGCCACTCTCCGCGGGAGTACGATCGCGACGATCGTACTCAGGCTGAGCGGCCGAGCCCGGCAGAAAACGGTCGGAACTGTGCGTAGCAGCGAAGGCTACGCACGCATCATCACACGAAGCGAGAGACTCGGGTCTCTCGCGTTGCAGTGGGACGCGGCGACTCGCGGCGCGGGTCGTCGTCGGGGCGCCTTCGAGGCACCTCCGGAGGTAAGTGCTGCTTAGCACTAGGGTGCAAGTACACGACACCCTGCAGGGAAAGTCAGCGTAATATTCTCTCGGGAGAATATTCCGGCCGAATTCCAGCCCGTTGCAATTTAAATTATAAATTAAATCTAAAAAAATTAATCGAATTTGATACTTTAGATGCGGATATATGTATAAGTAAGTTTTTATCATAATTTATTTAATTAATTTTAATTTTCAATAATTAATTTAAATATCAATTTTTAGATGTTATAGGCATAATTTCAGAAGTCAAAAATTTAGACAAATTTGTCGGTAAATCCGGTACCAATTTTACCAAAAAAGAAATTATTCTATTTGACGACACAAAAAAAACGTAAGGAATAATAAATTTTAATTTATTTTATAATATATATTATAACAATTTTTATTTTTATTTTGTTTCAGATTAAATTAGTCTTATGGGGAGATTTGGCGGAAAAATTTAATATAAGTTCTAATGAAATTATCTTAATAAAAAATGTTAAAATAAAAACTTTCGAAGTCTAAAATTTACTACAAGTAAGTAGTGTAACTTCTTTTGAAACAAATGATAGTTCATTAGAATATCTTAAGTGAGTATCACAAATTATTTTAATTAGAAATTAATTTTTTTTTTAGTATTTCTAAAATTTTAATTTTAATTCAAATTGTTTTTTCAGCCTTCAAAAATGGTATGAGGGAACTATAAAAAATATTTCTGAAAATAATTAAATAGCTAAATAGTTAATATATAGTTAATAGTTAAATAGCGTTAAGATAAATATCTTTTGTATTTAGACAATTAAGAATGTCTGTGTGCTTTGATCTTCCGTAACGTGCTCCACGCTTAAAATTATACATTTTTTAATTAATTAAAACTCAAAGAAATTGTCCTGCCTGCATTTCTGTATCGAATAAATGTATGCAAGAGCGTAAATTTAGCGCGCTTTGACTTTGCTTAAAAGTGAACAATGCAGCTCATCTAACGTTATTTACCGAAGAAAAACACATATAGAGAACCGAGAAAGCTGTGGCGCGAAGGCGTGAAAAGACATCAACAGGCAAGTCGCTCTTTAAAGGATCGGATGACCCGCATATTATTCAAAAGCCGTCAGTCTTCTTCGCCTCGCACTCCATGCAGCAACAGCAGCAGCCGAACCACGTGTTCCCGAGGGGTGATCGGCAGTAGCAGCAGCGGCAGCATGTGCGTTGCTTGCGCATAGTGAAAATAAATCATGTTTCTGCCAGCGAGCGGCTAAGTTTCCATCTCGAGGAAATTCGGTCGGAAAAATGCGGTAACGGCAGTCGTTACTCTTTCAGGTGCGCAGCCATAAAAAACTGAAAAAACAATACAAAAAGATACGCTCGCGGGTGTGTGTAGCGTGAGCGCGCCAACCGACGTCATCGCACGCACTGGAAGAGAATACCGGGCAGATTTCATAGAGACGATGCGAGCGAGCTCGCATCGCGCTCGCACGTCGCACGATGACCGCGACGACGTTCGCGGTCACTCTCGTGGAGACAAGAGTCTCTACGCTCACGGAGCTATGATCACCGATGCACTCGCGGGTGCACCGACATGAGAAAATGCGCATACGAATCGCCGCACTGACTCGTAATAGAGAGAGAGAGAGAGAAAGAGAGAAGATTCCGCGGATCGTGATCGAACTGCCGTTCGATCACGCGCTTACAGTAGAAGACCTACGCACGCACACGTGGACCACAAAAGACTACAATAGAACTTACGGAGTCTCGCAAGTCGACACGTGGAGTCTGCGTATTCCGTCCGTGGGCCTCACGTCCCAGTAGCCGCTCGCTGAAGGCAAGGGACGATGCACATCGTAGTCGCCTGGTCGCTCTTCCTTCACGGCTTCCCTGCTCTCGCTGGCAGGACGTCGAAAGAGTTACGGTCTTCCTCCCTCGCACAAAGACATGACACAGAACTTCCTTGGCGCAGTGTGCTCGTTCGCTTGTACAAAGCTTGATGTAGTGTATGATTTTTATTCAAGTTGGCGCGAAATCGAGCTTTGAGCAAGGAATTTAAAAAATTCTGTTTTTTAGGACTTTAAATATTTCAAAACAAAATTTATATTTAAATCTTGTTAGCTTTTCATTAGATTCTAAAATGAGCATATAAAAATAAAATAATTGTAAAAACGGGATAATAATGGAACAATAAATTAGTTAGGAGGAAGCTAACTGCCAATGACTTGGCAGCGGTTTTTTTTCGTTAATTGCAAATTGCGCCGTTTCTAGAAAAAAAACCTGAGCAAATTACGTTAGGTGGTAGGGAAACTATTCAATTTTCAAAATCTGATCGAAAATTTTCCAAATTTTAATTAGGGGTGGTTTGGTGGAGTTTTCTTCACGCCCCCCTACTTTTGGCGCACGTGTAAAACTTAATAACTCGCTCAATTTTTATTTTTAAATGATCAGACCAGATGAAATGAAAAGGTTTTTCAAAAACAAAGCTTTCAAGCCCAATTAGAGTATGATCCGATGATTAGAACAATAAATAATTAACTAAATGTGAAAAAATCGATAACTCCGAACGTAGTAGATTAAGAGCAAAAATTGTGCATGAGCAATCTTGAAACTACAGAAAAATCTTTTGTAAATTCTGACATTGAAATTTGCAATACATTTTGCAAAATCGTCGATTGAATAGAAAAAGAATTATGCGCGTCTTAGCGGCGGATACAGCGGGCGCACGCCGTCCAGGTCCCGGCGGCTCGATTCGGAAGCGGTCGACGCGCTTCGGCTGTTTCTCTACCTCGCTCGGGACGCTTTCTCTCTCGCTCCGTGCCTTTAGACACTTCTATGCTATAGCTGACTGCTACTCACTGCTGGCTGTCTGCTAAATTCAAATGCGCGCAGCTGTTTCTTTTTGACATTTGTAAAGTTTTACGTAAAAACAGAAAGTAACTATGTTAGAACATATTTTATTGTTTATTAAAAAGCATAGATTAGTAGTTGTCATGAAAAATATCAAGAATTAATACTATTTTATAAAAGTAATATTTTGTAACCAGTAAAAATGTCAATAATAAAAATATTATTTGAATTAAAACTTAAGAAAATATTGAATAAAATACTTATTAAAAGTAAATACTTATTTA
>JAWWEO010019418.1:0-14511 GCA_035582975.1 Ormyrus labotus | reverse complement strand
ATAATAAAGTGTTTAAAAAGAAATTTTTTTTAATATCTCAACTGACTAGAGAGTACCTATAGAGCTACCTTAAAAGTGCTCTACCCAAGAAAATTGCCCAAGTCTGAACTGACTGTGGCGCCACCTTCAACTATGGAAATTTTATTTATTAATTTAAAATTAATTGACAACTCTAAATCCAGTAAATAAAGCATTTTCTTTCAGTCAGTTCAGACTTGGGCAATTTCGGTAGAACACTTTTAAAATTTAATCTGATTTCAAATAATTTTTTTGAGAAGGGGAGTCCTGCCCCACGATTATCATGGTTTTCATGGTAATTTTGAATAGAAAATTTTGTCTGTGTTCTCTGGTGCCAGAAGGTAATTTTGATGCAGTTCTTACGTGTCGATAGTTTTTAGATTTATGCTCCTTACGTGAGAGGCAATTGTCTCTTGCGCTCTGCACTGAAGGGTCACTTTGAAGTCGTCCTTTAATTTGAGCCCCGAGATCATTGGAAATCTCAAGTTTAAGCAATAAAATTTTCCAGCTTCTGCAGAGCAATCTATTACTCCGCAGTTCCAGAAATCATCCTTGCCAAAGTCTAGGCGATATTCGTTATTGTATTGTGTAATTTTGCAAGACCTGCTTCCAGCATTTTCTATCACGGGATGACCTGTTCTTTTCATCGGAGAAAATGACGCTCTGCAAAATATTTATTTCACCTTTAATTGAAGATCCTGAAGAATTTTTGATTTGCAAAAAAAAAATCGAAACATTTATAATAGTTGGTAGTAAAACTGAAACTAAGTGAACACTACTTCCAGTTCGGAAAATTTAAATTCAAATTTGAACTTTAATTCACTTTTTTAACCCTTTAAGGCACTGCAAGTCATCCAGAGATTCCCATACCCGAGATTTTTGATGGTTTTTTTATAATTTATGTGCAATAAATAACCGATTTCGCGTCCATTTGTTATTTTCCACTGTTTTAAGATATTAAGATTTTAATTATAAAATTACTATTTGAATAATGATTGTAAAACTTTCTTAAATTAAATTTATTACAAGATAAAGAATAAGCTATAGTAATCGAGAAAATCGTATAAAGACTTTTTTAAATCACTGATTAGGAATGCGTTGAGATTTTCAAAATTCGAAGTGAAGCATCTAACATGGTATTCAAAAATTTTAAAAAACCATCAAATCTTTCGAAATTTTATCCACTATGTTGGACTTGCCGTTTCGAATTATGAAAATCTGACAAGAAACTCGTAATCAATGACCAACGAAAACTGCTGCATGCCAATATTCACGAAATTCATTTAACCGAAAATTGTACATTTTCGGTTAAAATTTGACTGCAGGCATTCAATCTTTTAAATTTTGAAAATCTGATAATAAATCTTTAATCAGCGACCTCAAAAACTCCTGTTACCAATTTCTATAAAACTTCGATGAATAGGAACATTCGTGTTAAAAGGGTTAAAAAAGCCAAATATTATTGAACATTAAAATAAAATCCGTTTCCTCCAACACAATTAAAATTAAAGCTTTATGTCGATTTGAAATCCTAGTTTAATGGAAAATAATAACTTATTTTATATATTTAATAACTTATGGATAATCATTTTTTTTGACCAAATATTTTTGGTGAAATATTAGTCAAAAACTGATGAAAAATAAATATGGTGGATTAATAAGAATGTAAACTAAAATTTGATATTTAAAATGAAAGCATCTTTGAATTTATTGTTTTAATTCAAAAGTTGGCGGATTAAAACATTTAAGTAACAATTTAAATTCAAATTTTGTTATTAAAATTAAAAAATATAAATAACGTAATAATTATTTTATGCAATTTTAAAAAATTATGTAAAATAAAAATCAGTGTAAGTAGAGAATTCTTTAAAAATAATTGAACACTATTATTACTATTATTTTCCCTAATTTTTGACCAATTTTTCGATTCCGAAAACGGTGGCGTTTTTAACAGGGTTTATGATAAAAAAAATTAGGCCAATTTTTAAAAAAATTGGTCAAAAACTGATAAAATGATGGTGAAAACTTCCAACAGAGTAATATTATTCAATCAAGTTTTTTTCAATATGCTTCTCATAATTAAACTAACATAAATGACTATAAATACCTAAAGTATAATTCTTCTCCGTTATTTTGACATGACATTTCATTTGTCGAAATTTGAAAGAACGACGTATCGGCAATAGAGTCATTTTTTATCGGAAATCTGGCTTGTTGATGACCGTTAGATTGCGGTGCCGTGTAAATCGTGTAGAACTCACTGTTGGCAAAAGGAGCTTGAAGTTTCGTTGCAGGTCTAGACGTAAAGCTCAGTACGTTCGGCGAATTGACAGGCACTCTTACGCGATTGTCAATTACCTCTGGCAGTCCAAAACTCGGAGATTCCGGCGGTAAGTAATATTTTTGGGCTATGCCTTTTGAAAAATTGAAATATTGCGGAAAGCTTAGAAATACTGGATCGATTTCTTGGTAAACAGAACACACTGGTAGAAGTGTCTTGCTTATAATAAGCAGCAACTGGTAAACCTACTTTAGATTAAAAAAATAATATTAATAATGAGATAAACGGAAGTTTTTTACTGCCCAGGAGAGCCTCACTTGTTTGGCTCATGGATTTTTTTAACTTTGGGATATGTTTTCTAATGTAAAATATATATGAAAGAAGCCGGCGTCCGTTCGGTTTAACGCTCGATTTTTCACAAGTTATGAGCTCTTTTGGCGGAAGGCTAAAAAAAATCGATTTTTATTCAATCGCACATAACTTTTTAACTGTTTATTGTTGAGTATTTTAATTTCTGGCATTTGAAAGGTGAGATCAAATCCTATCGATTAAAAAAAAATACCAAAAATCTTTATTTGTTCAGAAGTTATGGCCCAATAAAAAATGATCATTAAAGTAGCATAAAAAAATACAAAAATTAATTGTCATAATTGTAGCTTCTTTGATTGCGAATTTTTATTTAGCTGTAACTTTTGAACAAATAAAGATTTTTGGATGTCTTTGTATTAATGGATAGGATTTGATCTCACCTTTTAAGTTATATGTGATTGAACAAAAATTGATTTTTCTTAGCTTTTCGGTAAAAGAACTCATAACTTTTGAAAAATCGAGAATTGGGCCGAACGCACGCGGCTTCTTTCATATTTTAACATTAGAAAACAAAATATACCAAAGTTTGAACAAAATCCGTGAGCCAAACAAGTGAGACTCTAGTGGTGAGATTGAAAGCTGTTGATTGTTCGTATTAATGTTTCAAATTAAGATGTGTAAAATCAGACAGCAAACTGCTTTTATTTGTCCGACGTTTCAGAAGTGTTTATCAACTTTCTTCCTCAAGTGGTCCCCTTCCTCTTTCCTTTATATTTCCGTTTGTTGTTATTTATAATGACTTGCAAAGTTTCACTTTTTTAAAATAATTATTTAATCTACTCTTTACTGTTCAGTGACGCTGTACAATTTTTACAGAGCAATATTAAATCTTTTAGCGCTTAGTGATGTTGTGATATAATTTGTAAGTTTCAAAAAATTTGACTAAAAGAAATTTCACTTATTCTAATAAGTTGCCTGATTATATTTTTCCTCGGTGATGAAAAAAAAATAACTTTGTTCATCTTTATATTCTGTGCTACAACGCAGCGGCGAACATCTAAAAGCATCTGTATTTCTATTCTTAAGAGTGCTCTGCCACGCGATTGGTGCGCCATCAAACGTTCAAAGCGTATTTTTCTAATTTATATTAAAAAACGATAATTAGAAACTAATTACAAAGCTTTCCCCACTGTAGGCAATATCCAAGTATATTTTAAAAAAAATTTCAGAAAGAAAGAATTTAAAATGAGGAAGTAATCTGGAGGAAACATTTCAAGCTGCAACAGTAGATTGGTTCTGTTCGTCTGCTGTGTCTTAAAATTACATTTGTCTCCAGATTACATTTTTATTTTCACTCCTTTCTTCGTGAAACGTTTTTTTGAAATATACTTTGATATTATCTACAATTAGCGGGAAAGCTTTATTTACTGGATTTAAAGTCTTCAATTAATTTTAAATTAATAAATAAAATTTCCATAGTTGAAGGAGGCGCCACAGTCAGTTCGGACTTGGGCAATTTCGGTAGAGCACTCTTATCTCCTGAAGATGGAAATCTACACCAGCTGATCTACACTAAGTGCTTTCGAACAAATAAAAACTGACTATAATCATGTTCGTCTGGTGTCTGATTTTATACGTCTTAATTTTGAATTGTTCACTGCTAATTTTTGTAATACAAAGAATAAAAAAAAAAAACTTAGCACCTTAAAAAAGTTCACTAACGAAGACGTAGACATGATCAACGAACGCGAACACCGAAAGTACAATTGAACTTCCGACGAGTCGAGCGCGCGCTTTTAAAGGTTTCAGACCGGCACCGCGGTGAAGCGAGTACAAAAGCTTTTCGAAAAGGTGCATCATCGTCACTTTCAATGTTCATCGATCAAAGGAGTCCGTCCTTCGTGCCCCGAGTGGCGATCGGATACTTAGCATATAAAACGCGATACGGCCACCGAAGGCAAATGTGCCATTAGCTGCCTAGCCGATTGTCGCTCGTTCGGTGTTATCTTTTCTTCTTTTTTTTTTCTCTTAAGCGATTCAATCGATTTGGGTCACAGGAATTTTGGTACGGACTAGTACATCACAACTGACTTTCGTCCATTGTTCCTAACCAGCTCTTTTCTCAGCCCAATTCTCGGCACGTTTCTTTTTGCGTCGTGTGATTTCGGGCTTAAATTTAGGTACTCAAAAACGAGTTTGCTAGATTTTTTTTTTTTTTTTTTTTTTTTTTCGATAAATCGGTCGATCATGACAATTAAGTGGGTTGTTAATTAATGGTAATTTACATCTTAATTTTCATTAAAATGGATCGAGGATGTTGGCAATTATTAAATATCTTGCAGAGATTTTCTACAGCCATTGGGGATCCCTTAACTTAAAAAAAGATTCTTTTGGAAACATAAGTGCTCTTTAAAAAGCAGTTCATATTTTATTGTGTCCAAATCTGATAATTGGGTAAAAATATATGCACAGGTTTTATAGTTTTATTTTAATTTTTTTACTAAAGAAATAAGTCAGATTTAACAAAAGTTTTTGATTTCGATGTATTTTAATTAACTCTATTTGGTATTGCAAAATTTTTTCTATAAAGTAAAAAATACTAATAATAGGTTTGATTTTTTTTAAGTTAATCTTTTTATGCATTAGTAATTGAATGCTGTCTAAACGAGCAGTTATTTTTATTATGCGTATAATAATTTTTTTTAGTAAAAACGGAAAAATTATGAAAGTCAGAGTAGGGGCCCTTTTAAATTAACATACTGTTTTTGAACGCAATAATATTTTCTCGTTCTAATAAAGAAAGTAAAGTAAAACTTCTTCTCTACAGTCTTATTAAGTAATTTAATAATTTACCGTATTTTAATTTTTATTTTCAATTTTTTGCAAATGATACAGCTCACATATATACATCTCACTTTTTGGCACTATTTATTGATATTTTCATTCAAGAACTTATTCGGGTGAAAACGCATGCTGGCTAAGATAACAATTAGAGCTATTCTGCAAAAACAAAGTAGTTTTTTAACGTCAAGGAGGTTGGACGACCCAAATTAATTAATATACACGTTTAGTTAAAACATTTATTTTTGAATTTTTATAAAAAAAAAGATAAAAAATTTGTTAATATGAACATTAAATAATTATATCCAATTTTCAAAATATTTTTGTTATTAAGATGAACTAATATTTTCTATTTCGGACCATATGAACTTCAGGGTACACTGAAATACGTAAAGCGTCATCCTAGTTACAAGTGGTTGATATTTGAAATTAAAAATATTTAACATAAAGTGTAAGTTAATAATAATTCACCAATTTTTTTTATCAAATATTTTGGTGAACAAAATTGGTCAAAGACTGATGAAAAATAGGGATGTAAACTAAAATTTTATATTTAAAATGTAGTAAGTAAATGTAGTAATTTATTACTTAAATTCAAAAGTTTGCGGATTAAAAAATTTAATTAACAATTTAAATTTTTTATTAAAATTAAAACTTAAATAATGTAATAATTATTCAATACATTTATTTCATGCAATTTTAAAAAAATATTTAAACTACAATCTGTTTAATTAGAGAATTCTTTAAAAATAATTGAATACTATATTAAGTGTTATTATTTGCAGCATTTTACTATTATTTTCACTTTGGCCAATTTTTGACCAATTTTCCGATCAAAACGGTGTCGTTTTTAACATGGTTTTTCGTCACAATTAGGTCAATTTTAAAAAATTGGTTAAATGTACTGATCAAATAATAGTGAAAACTTCCAAGGCGATATTCTTTATTTTACGCACTTTACTTTTATCAAACATACAAACAGTGATTAGTCTCAGGGTGCACACGAAACAAGATATACATTGTACAATACGTCCTAAAGAAGTATCTTTTTCTTACATTTCAATATTAAGCAATACTCTAAGTGGAATATTAAAAAGTTTCAAAATTTATAACAATACAAGTTCCGTCAGCGTTAAATCGAGTAATGCACACAACTGCATCAGCAACCTCAAAAATAAAGTATAAGGCACTAAACCCAAAACGGGAGACGTCACCATCCAGCAAAGGTAGATAAATACGACCCGCAAAGAAGACTGAAATTAGTCCGTCAATATGCAGTTCTCATCGTTCAATCTACACCTATGTTTTCGGCTCAGTTTTAGTCTGAATGTAAGGTAGCAAATCGCCATACGCGCCAAGTACATCTAAGGACTCCGTATGATTTCAAAAAACTCAATACTATCGCGCAACGTTAAAGCTATATAAATCTTTGTATTTCAAATTCACAAAACGAATGTAAGAAGAGAGGTTCAATTTTCTACTTAAACTAATGTGCTCTTTGTCAAATTCGCGTTGAAATTCTCTCTCCCAACATCACAGAAGGAACTACAAGAACTAATACGGAACAAGAAGAGCTATTAAATCAAACAAACATTTAAAGAAAAACCAATTACTAAATTGCAATTATCAACAACGTCAATACGAATACGGTGGAGCCTCTTCGCCGACCATATATGTCTTTTTTTATAAAGTCAAGACATAACATTATTACTTTAGAATAGAATGAAAAATTTAGTTATTTTTTGTTTAATTAATTAAAATTACAAAGAATTATATAAAATATTATACGTAAATGCCTTTTATAGCTCGAAAATTTATTTTGTACTACCTTTTGGATATTTATTAGTCGTTAAAAGTAATATACATTTATTTGAGAGCACTCGATTAGCAAAAAAATATTAACTGCCGGGGCCTCCGTTTGATACGACACCAATCAATGGCTTGAACGTTGAACAACTTTTTTTCATTGTAAGACAAAATACTATTACCAGCAACGGGGCACACACGCGGGTCGATTGTGTGATCGCAAATGAAATATCGCACGATCTCCGCTAAGCCAAGCCAGCCAAGTTTATTTAGAAATTACGGTGAATTTTCATACGCATAATAATAAGAGCAGGGCCGCGGAAGAATCTCGACCGACACCGGAAATCTCCGGGATCTCAGCGGAGCATGAAATACGCTTATGGGTACTAACGAAGCCGGCATTCATTTCGAAGGGTATACTTCTGTATTCCTTGATCACTTCCATCTGCAGCGATCCAATGGCGTATCAAGTAAGTTTTAACTTTCATGAAAGATTTAACATTTAAAGCATCGAAGATAAAGTGGGCTTCGAAATTATAGTTACTAATATTATGTATTGCAAATATGTCTTGCAAATAAAAGCTTTATGTAATACACCTGGTTCATTGATTTTAATATTTTATTTACCGTTTAAAATTTGCTTTTTGAAAATTTAATTGTATAAAAAAATGAAAGCTTTTATAGTTTAAATTGTAGATAAAGACTGATATGTTAAATATCGTATTGTCAACTAGTCCATTGTTAAATATTGTTCGAAATTTTAATAATTCAGTTTTACTTCTTGTTTAGGTCACGCGAAGAAAGAATGCAGACAGTTCGCAATAAATTATCTATATGATGTTTGTAAAATCATAAATAATTATCTCAGACGTGTTTGAAAGTTCGTGCAAATTTAGTTTCGAAGTATCAAAATTCCGTTTAGAAAAAATAAAAATGGACGACTGATAAAATTGAAAAAAAAAACAATGTACACGCGATTATGAACACGAGCAAAGGCGTAATCTTGCAAGCTAAGCAGCAGGAAATTGGTCGGCAGCATTACCGCCGCTATGGTCTGTAAGAGCAAGTGCAAGAAGAATAGGAAGGCGAACGGATAATTACATCGATGCGATATATTTCTGCATTTTTTTCTCGCCGCGGGAAATTGAAGGGAAGGCCGATACCATTCGATTCGTTGGGCTGAATATCAATGGTCTCGATTCTTTTAAAAACAGAGCGAAAATATTTCTTTTTCGTTTTATGTGGAAGTGCTGTATTTCATATAGTGTATCCTAATGTGGTTGGCCAACAAGAATTCAGTTCAGAAACCTCCTGATATCCTGATTTAGTCTTGATAAAGAAATTTTAAGGTCAGACTTTACTTATAACTTGTATTATTAAAAATCAAACTAATTTAAATAAATTTCCATTAATCCGAACAATTTTCAAAGTAAATTCAGCAGTCCGTATATTACTTGAAAATAGTTCAAACAATTGAAAATAGCCAACACAATTTGCTTTTTAAATCGAAATTCCGTTTCGGTATTCTGGGACGTACACCTACGGAGAATCGATATTTTCGATTCGATACCCCTAGTGGAAACTGAAAACATTTTTAAAGTAATTAATGGCCAGTTTTTAATGGAAAAGTAGTTAATCGCCATAAAAGGGAAATAAAATGTGTCCATTTTTCGTATAATAATGTAAACGTTTTTTCCAATGTTTTTAAAGCATTACAAATGGAATGAAATCTGCAATTGCTATTTTTTCAGTATTTCCAACCTAGTTTTATTGGCCCACTTTAGATACCTAGAAAAGGTCTAAAAACTGGACCGAGAAAATGGCGACGAGGCAAAATTAATATTTTTCTTAATTTCTCACGGAAAGACAATTACAAACGTTCAATTAGTTTAAGCTACTTCTTTGCATTTACATAAGCTATCCATAGCACTTAGATGCTTTTTACTACATTATTGAATAACTGAGAACGGAGACTGAAGTGGTTATGTTTAAACTTGAAAATGCCCGAAAACCATTTGAAAAATCGTTTACATTAATAAAGAAAAATGTCCATTTTTCATGGGCATTTTATAGATTGGAAATTCTACCAGGGACCTTTTTCGGCATCGGGTCAGCTGCCGTAAGGTCAGCTGGAGCCGCTCTTGTTGCGGTCCTTGGGGGTCGATCACCTTGCACCTCTCCTTATGCATATCAGACACGATGCGATACGGGGCGTTGATTTAATACTTGCGCCGCTTATTATGTTAATTTAATGCCCCTGAGCTCTCGGGCCGACATGCATCGCCGGGGGGGCCGAGGAACTTGGGCGCCAAGATGCATGCAAACCTTCATTGCAACCGTTAAATCCATCTGAACTATGAAATATTTATTACTCTTATGCGGTTTTACGTAATGCCGCGGCGAGAGAGAGAGAGAGTCGTTACGCGGCGATCTTGAGCGTAAACATTTTTCTCTGGCTATTCTTTTCTACGGCTTCCATTCTTTCGATTCAACAGACGGTAAACATTGTTTTTCAGACAAGTTTATCTTGCTTGTTCGAAGTTTCTTTGGCGCCTCGCGTGGCATATTATTTTATATAAATATTTCATGCTAACAGTTCAGATGCATTTTTTGCCCAATTCTTGATCGTTTTATGATAATTTTAAAATATACGTATGCTGTATACTGACGATAACGGTATTATTCAGGAAAATTCTAATATTTTAAAGAATGTATTCGTCTCTTTTCTAAAAACAAGCATTAAGGAATTTGTTAGGAATCAACTTTTGTAATTTACGTGATGAATTATTGTGAGCCCGAAAAGAATGCCAGTCTGGAAAGTGTCCTCGGCTGAGATTCTACTCGCTTTTTACATTCTAACCGGGGCACGTGACAAAAGTTGCACACATGACACTTCGTAGCCCAGCGTCATCGAGGGTAGGCCATCTTGCACCTCTCTTGCACCGATGCAGGCGAGTCCGAGGTAATGAGCCGAATTGAGGGATGGCTACTTCCTCGGTTGTAGCTTCCGGTCGCGTCCCCGATACGATGCAAACTCTAAATTAGAATCGGTATTACTCGAATTCTTGCTCAATCGTTTGATATACGTAAAATGGAAGCGTTGCGTTTAAAGGTTTAATAATCGCGCTCTGTATATTCGAATATACACAATGTAAAATAATAATAATAAACATAATGTCAAAATCGTATTTATTTACTCAAAATCGAATTAAATACAGTAAATTTTCAAATTAGTGATAATAAAATATAATAAATAAATTATATTTAATAATTTTCCATTTTTATCAATAAATTCTATGTTAATATTTTTTGTTACACTAAAAATTGAATTAAGGTTAGGTACAATAGGTCGATCGACTATCGTTTTAACGTTTTTCATGGTAAAAATCATATTAACATTTATATGTTTTTTATGTAAATATCATACGAATTTGTAAAGAATAAAAGTTTACCATGGTAGCATGATAAACTTTTGATATAAAAACTAATAAAATTTGATGTCATTGTACAATTATTAAACATTCAAATACGACAACCTCGCCCCGAGATTATCGTCATTTTCACGGTAATTTTGAATAGAAAATTGTGTGTGTGTAGCTTCCGGTCGCGTCCCCGATACAATGCAAATTTTCATCGCGCCGTCTGAAACTCTTAATTTAAAATCGGTATTACTCGAATTCTTGCTCAATCGTTTGATATACGTAAAATGAAAGCGTTGCGTTTAAAGGTTTAATAATCGCGCTCTGTATATTCGGATATATAATAATAAGTGTATATAGATTTTGGTTGAAGTGTTTTAACGAATCGAAATAGTTTATAATTGCCGAAGTCGAGGAAATTATATAAAGCCGAACGACCCGGAAACTGAAGATCATCATCGACTTCGAATTAAGCCAAGTCCGCGTATTAAGAAAAGTAAGGCCTTTAAGTAGAAGTCACTTGTATAAAATCTGTTTGCAATTGTTTAAGAATTATAATTATGTTTAAGAGAGAAAGAGAGAAAGGTTTGCGTTTAGAATAATAATTATTTAAAAAGTAAATACAATTCGATCAAAGTAAAGTTAAATTTGGAAGTTATTTATAAATAAACCTTTCCACGTTTCCTTTTTACCTCATAGCGAAAATCTGCCCAAATTATTAATATTTAAGGAATATTTTTACAATTAAGTAAATCACAATAACACAATGTACGTTACCATGTATTTTAAAGAAAATGCATGGTAACACATGTTGAAATTTTGTAATCGCATTCGGAGCAGTTTTATTAATCACATTTCTCAAAATTATATCTTAATCTTCAAATTGAATTCACGCTAGACTACCTTAAATGAAAATACGTTTTTTTTTAAATACCACAAAAACTGCTGAATCGGTGGAATATCATGAATTCTCAACAAATTTTCCAAAAATTGGCGCTGTAGCTGTTATTTTCATTTATCTGATAAAAGATGAAAAACTGATTAACTATATACTGATCAAGTCGAAGCCAAAGTTTAGACATATCACGAGAATCGTATTGTTTATTGAATTAAAAAAGTAAAATAAATTAGAAAATATACATATATGAAAATGTAAAATAAAAAATATTAATTTTATAAAATTTATATACTATTCATTTTTTGTTTAAATCTCATCGAGTACTTCATACATTCAAAGTTATATTTTATTTCTTATGGTATAATACGGTATACTTTAATTAACCTGTTACCGTTAAGCATTCTTAATATTAAGTACATCATAAGTTTTAACTTCTATCATTTGTCATTGTTAGAAAATTGGAAAATTATTAAAATTTAATTTAATTGTAGCTTCACTTATTTTAAATTACTTATAAGTTCTTATCTTGGGATTTCATTTCTAAAAGGGAGATAGCGATTTGTATCGAATAGAAGTTTTAAAAGCCAAATTTCAAAGGGTGATCAAAGAATTCTTTGGCTGCTCCGCGGAGGACCAGAACTTCGTAATGATTTTTATAGGAAACTTCCGAGCATTTAATGATTTAGATAAAAATACAAAGACAATTGGAAAAAAATCTACGCGTGCGGAGCGCGCAAATTCAATTTTGTCTATAATATCGTATAATTTACATTGCCACAAAATAAGGTTGATTAATTTTTAGTTGCATTTACAAGCGTCGTCTGATATTATACCAATACGAGCTAAAGACGTGGCAAGATTGAAGTGATCTTGTTTCGTCCCGGTCACTAACAAAGTGGTTTACATGGTCCGTGGTTGAGATTTTTGACTTCCTCGCGCAGCGTGCGTCGGCGCTGTAGACGCGAGTTCAAAATAGGCCTGCCTATTTGAAATATCCTTGTCGTCGAGTCTTAGAATTTGAAAAGATATGTAAGAGAAAGAATCTGGACAGGTTCCTGGGATGTGGGACTTTACTGAGTGAGGAAAAAATAATGTGGACGCAAATAATGATGAGGGAAATGTACAAAATTATTAATTTTGAAACGATAATTTTATTTATAATTGCGACTTTGGCGTCTCTCACAAATGGTCTGGAATAACTACTTAAAGTCCGTCGCGCTGCCGCCTTTTTTATAATCTCGGGGTTTCGCCTCCCCTTTGATTTTCATTGGCGGTTTCCGACATCGCGTGTTCGCGAGGTTGAATTTCGCTGCCGCTTGAGCTTGCGCTCGAAAGAAGACGCAAGCTCAGCGCACTGAATTTTTTTTATTACGTGGGAAAGGAAGTCACTTCCTTCCCCACTTCCAAATATGATCTTATTTCACTATTTTATAAAACTAAGAATATTTTATACGTAGCGCGCTCGCTACGTAACAATCTGCTCTAACTGCGATTACTTAATGGTGACAATGGTTTTTCTACAAGAAGAGTTGCATTAAAAGCCAGTGCGTTGTTCTTTGTAAAGGAGTTTAAAATGTATTTAGCCTTTCGGTTCACTTTCCTCTTTTAACAATGTAAATAACTATCGCTGCAGAATCGTGAGCTTAAACATTAATGTTAAGAAATGCTATAATAAATTATAGCACTTCAGCATTGCTATAATTTATATTATGTTTAAATTTACACGTATTTTTTTGGAATTTTATGAAAAAGTATAAACGTGGGATTTTTATTTTTTATAAAACATTCAAATAAATGACAATGATAAAACCCTCTTTTGTGTCTTTTTTTAAAGGTATAAGTAATACTCTAAAGGATTTAAGAAATACTAACCATGTAAAAATTAATTAACATATTGTTTGTAATCTTCAGACCAATAAATTCCTCTTTCGTGAATCTCGCAGATACACGTTGAACGGTGAGCGACCGCGCGAGATTAGTGAAGTCCAAAAGATAAAATAGCTTAAATATAGATGTTTCAAATACTTATATTGCATAATATAAAAAGAAATAAAAAACACAAATTAAATATAAAAAAATGTCTGGGACCGAATAAAAAACTTATGTAAAACATTACGAGTTTTGAATTACGTAACTGTATAGGTATCGTGCAAAACCACATATAATATTATTATACACTGCGCGCAGTGTTCGAAATATTTCGAACCCTTCCTTCATCTTGGAAAGTAAGGACTTTGGTGCGATGATGTCCAATTCAAAAATTTTTCGATTTTAGAGGATGAACTTCATGGTGACCTTTTAAACTAGACATTAACCTTGATCTTCAATGTTATTTTAAGGTCAACTTAAATGGTCTTTCAAATAGAAACCCTTATTTTTTACCCCGAATTATGAAAAACTGGAAAAATTAACGTTCATACGTTTGTAAAATTTTCTACTCATTCAGAATTCGGGGTAAAAAATAAGGGTTTTTCAAAAACTTAAGTTGACCTTCAAATGACTTTGAAGATCAAGGTCAATATCAAGTTTAAGGTCAGCATTAAGTTCAATCTATAAAACCAAACAATTTTTGTATTCGATAATTTTGTTCAATCCTTATTTTCCAAGATAAAAGGGGTCCGAAAAATTTCCGACACTATATAAATAAAATGTATTAACAAAATGTGTAAAAGAAAATGATGTATAAAAAATATATTACGAGCTTGCGACATCATTCGAAAGTGCATACAAGACTATAATTTAAGTTTATAATAAATACATGTTAGTATTTAAGCCAAAAATAAAATTGAAAATCAAAATTGCGGTGGAAGCTCTGCAATAATGAAAAAAAATGTTTTAAGAACATAATATAGGAATATCCCTATTAACCCATTAACGCGCAAAATCGAACTTTTGTGCACACAATTTCAAGCGCTCAATTCGTACAGATAAAGATAGTA
>JAWWEO010019417.1:0-14516 GCA_035582975.1 Ormyrus labotus | reverse complement strand
CTCGTTTTATCACAAAAAATAGTAATTTTTAATACGGTTATAGTAAATATTGAAATAACATTTTTCTCAGTGTAGGTTCGATTGAAATTGTAATTATTGATTAATATTTTATATTGCGCAATAAATCTATTATATATTAGTCAAAATACAGTTATAAAACTGAAATAACAGACCGCTAGCCCGGCATTGTTTATCTTTCAAACGCTATTTTCAATTTTCTCTATGACCTCCATTTCAATTTATACAAGTGTCTAATTCAGGTCTTAGCTTCAGTCTTAAAGATTGGGCAATTGATCTACTTAAGTTGCACAAAATCAAAACCATCAATCATCTAATTACATACGATAAAACGCTCATTCAGCTGTAACCGACAACCAAAAAACAAAGAAAAATCGTCAAAAATTCTCTTATCCACATCGTCTCGAACGATCGCAGCCCGGACGCGTCGCGTCGGCGAAAAAGCTTGCAATTTAGCTCGACAATGCGCGGTTTATCGCCTCGCGAGAGAGAGAGAGAGAGAGAGACCCGAGAGCGCACATAATTTCCCTTTCTAGAGTAGCCGGAGACACGTGAGCTCGGGCCGCGCGACGCCGGGCACATGGACGTCCCCGCTCTCGGCATCAATCTCCCTCGCCGAAAACACTTGCGACGCCTCGGCCGACTGTTAAATTACACCTCGCGCGGCGGCGGAGCCCACCTCGCGCCACCGGCGAAGCCTATATAAGTGCACGGACGGCGCGGATACGTGAAATAATTACGTGGGTGTGTGCAGGCGTGCGCGAGTGTGCGTGCGCGCGCGCGCGGTTGTGGATCTATGGACGGCTGCCAGGGAGCAAGAGAGAAGCCTGGTGTAGTACGCCTCGTGTGCACGTACACACACGCACGCGCTCGGCGCGTTCATTGAGACCTGACCTAGTTCAAGACGAGCTCGCAAGCGCGGTTCAGCGACTCTCGCTGCTGCCGCCGCCGCCGCTGCAGCTGCGCGCACGCGCTAATTGAGCGATTTGCGGCACGAGTCTGCGAGGGATCCGCGCTCGGCGGCCGAGCTTTTTCGAGCTTCCATCACGCGATTTTGTTTATTATAAGCTTTTGGGTGTAGGACTGAATTCGGATTGGGATGGATCTTAAATTTGGAGGATAGTTTGGGGATGCGCTTTTAGCGGGAGAGCTTGAGGCTTGAGCGAGGTTTACTTTGAGTTTCGGTGAAATGTGCGTATCGTTAAATTATTATTTAAGTGTGTACCGAAAATAGTTTAATGAAAAGCGAAATCTTGTGCATCGAAGTTACGACTTGATGAATATACTTTATTGATTGCTTCTAAATTTGATTTTATATGCTTGAATAATAGATTAGTGGGGAGAAAAAATTTGATATTTGAAAGAGTTGAAATTGAGCGGGTTATTGGAGGAGGATTAATTAAATTGATCAACAAAACTATTTGATAAACTCACTGAATCCCTTGTACAGTTGCAATGATCAACGAAAGCGAATTTACCTGAAACAGAAAGAAAAAATAATTAAAAAACTAAAATTTAGAATAATTAAAAAATTACTCAAGATATTATTTTGAATCTATTCGAATTAGTAAAATAATAGAATATTACTACCGCTTTTATATAAACACCTATTGCTTATAAAGTCAATAAACGGATACTTCGCGGTTTCACTCAATCTCTCTTCTCTAACGCATCAAGCTTTCGATAATAGGATCCACTCAAGGTAAACTGGCTCGTTGAGCGTCGAATTTACGGGAACGCATTACCAAATTCGAATCCATCATTATCCACTCGATGGGACAAACACGTAAATGCATAATCACGCATCGGTGGTCCACCCTTTGACTTTCCGACAACTTCGCGCAGTACGTGAATGTGCAATGAATCAATACGGATGATACGTGGGTTACTCAGCCGAACAGTCGATATATATTCGACCGAATTTCATTTTTTTCAGATTCAATGCGGCACCAGTATTACCAGTATTACCAGACGATTCTTTCGACTTATCGGACAATGCAAAGCACCGTTTATTATCAACTCAATATTCATTCAACTCAAGCGGCATCCGCTTTTCAGAAAAGTTCGCAAGATTATTTAAAAAACACCGCAAGCACGCCCCAAGTAGGCCGCGAACCTTCGCGAGAGCGGGAAGCGGCGTTCCATTTTTCTCTCCTTTTTTTCCTTTCAATCATAATTCACCGCCTTCCCCCCCCCAAAGAAACGCCGATCCTCAACGCGACGTTATCCGCGCGCGCGCGTGCGTCGTCGTCGTCCCGCGGCAACAGTATAGCTCCGAGACCTAATTGCAAATTGATCCATTATTCTTGCCCGCGCACTACACGGTTACGCGACACAGCTGACCCCGTTTACTCCCCGTAATCGAATAAACGCGACTCCTCGGCTATACGAATTCCACGCGACGATGATGCATCGCCGGTTTTCAATTGGAGAGAGACGGACCGTGGGGTTTTCCGGCTCCTCGCGTCGATTGTACAGGGTGTTTCGTAGATTGCTAGAATCTTTCTTTTTTTTTAGAGCAGAGTTTCCGGACGAGTCGGGAGAGTTTGTTTTTTAAGCTGGACTGAAATTCCTTTGTAAGGTCAGAGCCGCCGATGAATCATGAGGCGGTACGGTTGCGGTGTCGAAACAAAATAGCAATCTTGGTAATGGAGGAGGCCGTCCGCTCCGCCGAGTTTAGCAGCGACTCGAGTCGATGTTAATTACCGCTTTTCATTCAAGGAATATTTTTGTGCACACAAAGAGTTTATTTCATCCGGTCGGAACCTCGAAGAGACGTCGGCGCTCCGAACCCATTGAGAATGTTCGAGCGAAATTACGGAAGGTTTTTTTAAAGCGGCGGAGCGATTCGTTTGTTGATAATCGAGTCTGTCAAAGCCACTGTACTTTTCAAAGAGTCTAATTTCGTACACAAAATGAAAGTAAAATAATACGATCGGGAAATTGCTTTTCTTTCCAGCTTTCGTTGCGTTATAACCTCTTCCGACAAAAGCGGCGACAACATCTCTCTTAGCCGAGTTTTAGAAAGTGCGAAATAAATATATCCCCGAGACATCCGATGGAATTCCGACACGAGGAAGAGAAGATCCGCCGGTCCGCGCAGTTTACATTTTATTTTTCCCCGATTCTTCCGAGCCGTAAAAGGTTAAGGAACTCCCTCTCTCTCTCGTTTGCGCGCGCGCGGAGAGGAAAGGTAAACCTCGCGAGCGCACGAGAATCGTCTCGGCAAATGTTTGTGGAGTGACGTCAAGAATCTCCGAAGAATCGACTTTAAAAGATTTCTCGGGCGTTCATTCAGAGAGGCGGGGAGTCTTTTAAATTCGCTGCTGTTACCGGAGAGCGCCGCGCGGCGGAAGTTCGTTCGCGACGCCGGTGTAGCTTGTAAGCTCGCTCCGACTGTTTGTGCGAGAGTATCTGGGTATTTCCTAAATAAGCTTCTGGAGCAAAAAGCTATTCACGTTTATTGGAAAGCATGAAAAAAAGGTTAATTTCTCGCTGGAAGAAACGTTCCTCTTGATACAAGAGGAAGGTTGAGAATCTTTTCAATATTTAAGTCTGTGGAACTTCCATTTATAACAAAAGGAATATTTTTTTGTCAGGAATAGATTTTATTTTCAGACGAAATAACGATTTTTCGAATCGAAATAAAAATCCATTTCAGAGAAGCAGAATCCTTATAGATAGAAGTTCCGCTAACCCAAATATTGAAAGGAACCTCTCTTCCCAGTGTTCCCAAAAAAATGAACTTCCTCAAGTCGAAGCTGCGCAAAATCCGCGAAAAAGCCGAATCGCGAATAAAAGACCGCCGGTATACATTTCACCGTACCTCTCCAACGAAGTGGCTCGCGAAATTCAAATTCGCGAAAAAGCATACGCGCGTTTTTCGCCGAAACGCGAAATTCCCTCCCCCCGGCCGGCGACTCCGGCATTCGTCGCACGACGCGGATCATGCAGGCGGATACGCAGGCGACCTACTTCGTTCCGGGTTCTTCCGTCCGCTATTGTACGCGCCGAGGACGTGCGGGGCCGTTCGGCCGAAACAGAAACTGCGCCTGTATCGAGCTTCAAAGCCTTAAATCGAGTGGTCGGGGTTTAAAAAGAGAGTAATTCGGTTTGAAAATGAGAGGAGTGGCTTGGGGGAATGATATGTTTTTAAGATTCCGCGTGGAATGGCACGAGGATGCATCGGAAATTGGAGGATTAAGCTGTATTTGAAAAGTCTTGGTTTGCTACGCGACACTGTAAGTAGAAGAAAACTTGCGTGGTAAGACAATTATGCAAGTATGCTAATAACGTTTTCCTGTTATCGATGGATCACTACTAATAATTTCACTCATCTAACTTCCTCTATGCTTGATACATTCTTTACGAACCAAAAATATTCCACTTTTTCGAATTTTCTAATTCATCAATATTGAACCATCGCACATGTTAGATAATTCGCTAAATTATTCACAAAACATCGACACCAAATCACTAAAATTCTTCAAACATCAAACTTGAACTGCGAATACTAACTCAACTGCGAGAGTCAAGACTCGCTCAATAAAAAAAAAAGAAAATCATCTCATCCAACTTAATTCCCAACATTTCTCTCGTAAACGCGCAATTTTCCCCCACCGCTCTTCCTCCCAGAAACTCGCCCGTAACGCTCAGCTCCTCCTCCTTCTCGACTTTTTTCCCCGATCCCCACAAGGACTTGGAATCTCTGCGTCGAATTTTCGGCGGCCCGACGAGCGCTCTCGGTTTTTACGTCGCGGCGTGGGCGCTCGATTCCGCGCACGCGCCCGACCGACCGACGCATGTGGGTTCTTATTATTCTGCGATCGGGGCGCACGAGCGCCTGCGATGTTTTGCGTGTTGACATCGGGACGAGAGAGAGAGCGTAATTATTGTTTGGGTTTCGACACCTCGGGACACGAGCGCACGAGCGGCCGCCTCGAGTCGCAGACATCCCCTTTGTGTCAATTGATACGACGGGACGGGATGTGGATGTAGATTAAATGAACGGCCTCTTTTACGGCCTCTGTGTGTATAGAAACATTTTCGGAGTTCCCAGTATTGTGCTTCGGTGATCGTTGTAATTGCGCTTTTTATCTGATAAAGCGACGTTTGGGACGGTGATAAAAGAATGATTCTCGAGTATATAAAATTATTAAAATTATCGTTCTATTTGTAAATAGCGATTTATACTTCGCGGGCAATTGGCGATAATAACTGTTCGAATAACGTTAGTTATAACGGCAATCGACTCGTAAGACTTGTCATTATACATTTTTTAATAAATATTTTTACTCGACGAGATTTTTGAAGAAAGCCGTTTATCAGCAAACGTTCGTGCATTGGCTAAATAAATTGGGTACATCGATAAACATTAAATAATTATATTTTTAATTAATTTCCGTAAGTTTGTTTTAAAAAATTGTAAATTAAGTCAAGACGTTCAGTCCCTGCGATCCACCTCGGCCGTATCATAGTATCGTCAGCAGCAGCAGCATCACCTCACAACCCCCCCCCTCTTCCCTCCCGGTCGAAAATAAATAACGGCCCGAGAGAGAGAGAGAGAGAGAGAGCGGCGCGTGAAATCATAAAATCGTAAAGTATCGCGAGCGCATATACACGTCGATGCTAAGTGCAGCTCTGTCCTTGAGCTCGGGCAACACCTCGCGGCGCGCGGCCGAGCGCCAATGTGTCGTTTACCCCTTCGAGTTATTTGGCCGCGCGCGGCTCGCGCCTCTCCGGCTTTCTTCCCTCCGCCGCGCCGCTCGGACGGACTCTCGAGCTCGCTCTCGCGAAATGCATCCGCGTGTGCGTACGAGGGACGCGCGAATTTGCTGATTGTTCTTTCGGGCGGTCGTTTTTTCGGCGCCTGCTTGCGTTTCGGGCGAGTGAAGGTGTTGCGCCGGAAAATGGGAATTTTTTTTTTTTGTTTCAAAATGGGAATGGCGTAAATCATTTTTTAATCGCGAGAAATGAAGAAGCTTTTACTGAGAAAAAGTATTTGTCGCTCTATTGTACCTAAATGAAAAGTCTGCTTTTATTTAACGCATTTTATTATTTAAAATTAAAGATATACTTCAGGATAATTCGAGTGCAAAGGAATATAAATAAATAAAACTCCTTCTTGGTAGAATCATGAATATTTTACTGTCTCTTAAGGTGGTTTTCCAATAGTTTTTATTCAATTAGGTAACAAGATTTAGCTAAAAACGGCTCGATTTAAAAAAACACATTAGCCGACAAAACTGGTTAATTTTCAAAAGACCTCACTACATACATATTTCTCATTATCAACGAGCAAAAAAAAAAAAGAACAAATGCCGCACGAAAAGCATCGCAACGCACACGCACAGAGCGAAACAGATATTACGATTCAGGTGGTTCCTCGATACGTCCGGCCGTTCTCTCACCGTGCGCGCCGAGACCAATTGAATAAACCGCGCGACGAGGAGGCCCCCCCCCCCCCGAGAGATTTGCAATTCGAAGCGCTGAATAGCCAAAATCTCACACAGTCGCGCACACGAGCCGCGACGCGCAAAAGCGCGGCCCGGCACCGACCTTGCAACGCTCGCCGCGAGAATTTCTCTTCCCAGAATCGAGCTCCCCCCCCCCCCCCACCCCGGCGATAATAGACCAAGAAACGGTGAAAGAGCGAGCTCCGCGAAGAAGAAGAAGAAAAAAAAAGCAGAATTTGCACATCACTGCCGGAGATCCTAAACAAAAGCGAGGTGTGCTCGCGCGCGGAGAGAGACGGGGGGAGAGAGCGCCGAAAGCGGAGAGAAAAGCACGTGTGCGCGCGTATATACGTCTGGGCGCTCGTGCGCCTCGTACGCGGAATTAGGAGTGGCCCCGCCGGACCCGCCGCCGAAAAAGACCGCGACGACGACGACTTGTCCGGAGGCGCGCGCGGTTGGCCGGGGAAACGAAAAAAAAAAAAGAAACAACTCCGCAGGCCTTAGGAACCGGCCTTTTCGGCTGGGAAGAGAGACGGAGAGAGCGGCCGATGCATACGTAAACGCACACGGCCAACGACATCGCGACTCGCCGCGGGTGAATTAACATTTTTCGGCGCGACGCTCTCCCGAGCGAGGCTCCTCGGAATGCCGCGAGGAAAGTTTTTTTTTTTTTTTATTCTTCAAAACAGCTCTCCGTGGCCGCTCGACGAGACGACGCGTCTCGCGGCGGAAAGTCTCCGCGCGGATGTGTATTATAATGGCCGATTCCCGGGGCTCCTTCGTCCGCGCGCGCGGGATTTATTGTTCCGCTGAATTTATGCCGCGCGGCTGCAGAGAGAGAGAGAGAGAGAGCAAAATTTGTTTGCGCCCGGGCTGATTTATTTCTATTGCTCTCTCCGCGCTCCGCGGTGATCGATTAAAACGCGCGCGCGCGGCCCGACGCAAACGAGTTTTGCAACTTTTTAACGAGGAAAAATAAGTAAGCCGCCGCTGCTGCTGCTGCTGACTGTCGATGTCGAAAAAAAAAAAGTGAGAGTTTCACGTATATATCGGCCACGGAGTTTCGAGTTTTAGTTGTATTATTGTAGGTAAATTATTTAATCTGCTGATAGTTACGAACTTGCCACGGGACACGGTTCGCTCGTGCAACCTTAATTTTCCGCGAATGAATACGCTCGAAGACGTCGAGCCGAATGGGTAATTTATTAAGAGTTTTAATGAGCACTTGGAATTTTTTTTTTTAAATCTATTGATATCCTCGAGACTGAATGTCAGTCGGTACGTAAATTTTGCAGTTTCGATGCGCGGCTGTAACTGAAATTAATTTTCCGGCGAATTATTCTTGTTTCCCGAAACGTCTGTTTTCGCCTCGAAACAAAAAACGCGTCGCGATTGTAGGACAATTCGCACTTCGAGAAGCAAACGAAAAAAAGGGCCCTTCGCTCCCCCAAAAGTGCACTCGAGTCTCGATTTCGAAACAAGTGCAGCTACTCCGCGCCGCCCCTCTCGAGATCAATAATCCCGCGATCTCCCCCTCCTCCTCCCGCGGAAAACCCTCGCCGCGATATCCTCGCGCTCGCGTTCCACACCTCGCACCCGATAAGAGAGCGAGAGGCGCTAAAAAGCGCACGGAACGCGGGGAGAGAGGAGGCGGAAAGAAAAAAAAAACCGATCTCTACGTCGGCGTGTACGTGTGTGTGTGTGTGTGTGTGTGTGTACGAGCGCGGTGCAGCCGCGGAGAGTCATCGTCCTGGGAGGTCGCGCGCGTCGATCGATAAGAAGGAAAGTACAAAAATCGACCGACTCCGCGGCTGCTCCACTTTTAGCGGCTCTGCGTTGCCGCCGCCGCTGCATCTCGGTCACGCGTTTACTTTTGCTCGGCGCGCCACATGGATGCCTCGCTGTTTCGCGACGGTACGTACATACGTACGTGTACGAGCGATCGAACCCATATAGAGGGGGGAGGGGGCGTTTTTTTCTTTTACTTTTTACGGCTATCGGAGCCCCGTTATTCTCTCTGAATTTATCGGGTTATTTGGACTGCTAGTTTCGGGTGGCGATATTGTTTACGGCGAGCCGTCGAGTTTTCGTCCGCGGGAGCGTTCGGTGTTCTTCCACAAAAGAAAGTCGATGAATCAGCGATGATTAACGCCCTGCGTTCATTATTCCGAACGGAGAACGCTTATACTTTTTCGATATTGACCCGTTACTAAACTTACGAGGAACGAAACCTCCGCGATATACGGCGGCGGCGTTGTTTAAAATTAAATCCGTCACGCCGCGATACCTCCCCCCCCCGTCTCTCCCCGCGCGGGCGACAACTTTAAAATAATCCAGCGGCGAACTTTTACTTACGCGTCCCGCAGCTCTTCTGAAAATAACCATCGACTCTCCCCCGACTCAGTTGCAACGGCCGTTATAAAAAAAAAAAGTGTCGAGAATCCGCAGCGGAGCGGACCGAGAGAGAGAGAGAAAAAATAAAAAAGGTCCCGTCGCGCGAGGATCGAAAAAGTGTCACGCGCCTCCGCGAGTTCTCTCTCTCTCTCTCTCTCGATTCCGCGTCTGCGCGCGAATAATCGACAATGAGAAAACGCCGGCCGCCGACGCAGAAGAAAGGACGCGTGGAGGAAGAAAAGGAAAGCCTCTCCGCTGCTCGCGCGCGCACACGCACGCACACACGAACGGAAGATAGGGAAATGTGTCGCGACCGGAGAGTACTTTCATTGCTGTTATACAACAGCCGCGGGCCACGCGCGAGACGCGCGCGCTCAAAAGGAGAATCGAGAACGCAGCCGAGAGCGTGCGCGTGAGTGTGTGTCTGTGTTTGTGTAAGAGCTGATCGCAGTGCCTCTCAATGGGAGGCGACCCCGATGGTTATATGGCTGTGCGTGACTGCCTCTGCTTTTTTTTTTTCGAGCGGAACGTTTTTCTTCGGACTTTCCTCGAGATAAGCGGGAGGAACGCGTCAATTTTTTCGGGGGGTAGGGAGGGAGGCGCGTTTTTTTGAAAAATTGGGGTGTTGTTTCGTCAAGTTTTAAAATACGAATTGGAGAACTGCGTTTCTTTTCGTATTAAAAACGAGTTTATTCATCAGCAAACCAAGAATTTTATTCGTTTTCCTTACATCTTTTAAGGTTGACATTATTTAAAAAAAAAAAAAAAAAATGTCCGCAGCTTCGAATCGATAAATCAACCCGAGCCGCGGCAGTAAACATTATTCCAAAAGTAAATCCTCCGAACTCTCTCGCGGGCGCGCAAAATGCCTATTTTGTAAACAAGTTTTTAAAAAAGCCAGCAAAAACACTCGAAAAGTTATTTCTCCCCGAGCCAAAAGGTCCCCGCGAGGCGTCTCGCGGCTTTAAAAAAAATGATTCACTATCCATGCAGGCAAACGCCGCGCGGCCGATAAATTTATTTGAAGCAGCAACAAAACAAAAAAAAAGAAAAAAAAAGGGTAAGCCCGTCCGCGATGAAAAATTGTCAAAGAATCGTTCCGTAAAAGGACAGCGGTCGCGCCGACGCGCTTCCACTTTCTCCGGCTCGCCTCGATATATCGAGATCGCATGCGACGCGTATCGCCGAGTGTGTCTCGAGGCGCGCGGGTCTTGCGCGCGCGCGCGCGTGCGCCGAAATAAAAAACGAATCGACGAGGAGGGAATATCGCCTTAAAGGAAAGTGGACTGCCGATGAATATTCAAGCTCTCTCAAATGTTGAAGCTGATTTTTATGCAAATGCCGGCCGAATTAATATAACGCGCCGCTTTTTTCTTTTCTTTTTTTTTTTTAATTCGAAGGATATATATTCTTTTAGCGAAAAAGACGCGCGCGGTTACTTTGAGGTTTGCTTCTCAGTTTCTTTTAGTGTAACTCGAAAATTCATTCGAATTTAACGTTCGATTACGGTGCTTCCCGTTACTTTCAAATATTATTTCGGCTTAATTAAACTTACCGGCCGAATCGGCGAAATTTCTCGCGAAGCTTTTTATTAAAGAGCGAGCCGGGTTTTGCGTGCCTGGGAACCGCAAAAAAAAAAAAAAAATTAAATTGTTGATAACTTGTTTTTTGAGGTGTATTAAAAGGTTCGAAAACCGTGGGAGAATATGAATTTTTGATATTGAGAAAATTTAAATCTTGTTTATAAAGGTTTCTTAGGCAGCTTATATATTTAAATGTACATAATTTACAAATTTTATCATCTTTTGGATTGAACGTGTTTCATTCGTTAATTCGTATAAGCTTTATGTTTAATAATCTTTTCTGAAAATGTTTGCAAGACAAAAATCACAATATTTACGAGTTGCGTACGACATATAAACCATCATGCACGATGAGAAAAATCATCTGCACCGCTTCTCGTTTTACTTGTAAATAATATTTAGTTTAAACAAATTTTGAAACAAGTAATTTTCTAAAGCTAATATATACTCGCAATTAACTCCCCGAACTTCCTGTTTCGCCGTCGTTCCTTCAAAGCCCACGATTAAGGAGGTTCTTTCCCAGTCCGCATCCTACGGAGGAGAAAACTGCGTTCAATTTACCAGTGCTCAAAGAGTATTCGCTAAAATATTTCGAAAAAACTCGGGGAGATTCTTCGAGTCTTCTAGATTTATGACATTATTGTTAAAAGTAAAAAAATGTTTTTGTTTATCCAGGAAAAATTGTAAACTAAAAGAAAAAGTTTGAAAGACAAAAGCCTGTTATGAGAGATTACATAGAAAGATTACACAAATCAATGTGCATTAACAAAATTGTCTTTTAATATTTTTCCTGGATAAGCACAAAACATTTTTTTACATTTAACAATAAAATCTAGAAAACTCTAAGAATATTCTTCGAGTACTGATAAGCTGAACGCAGTTTGCGTGCGCCCGCGAGTAATTGATACACGGACTGGGAAAAGAACCTCCTCAAAGCGCCTCTCGGCTTCGAAATTTTCCAGCCCCGGATGAACCATTCGAAAGCACACCGAAAGCACCGCGCAACAATGAGCAACCTATATATCGAAATTCCAATAATGCTTAGCAAGCACTTATTACGGGCCCGGCGCTCGGCGAGCGAAGAGAGAAAGACCGAGAGGAAGAAAGAGAGGAAGAGAGAGAGAGAGAGAGAGAGAGAGTGAGGCGGTCGTTATTGTAATTCCTCGCGTCCTGACCTCTCCCAACCGCGCGCTCTCATTCCCCGTTCGCGAGAGGGGCCGCGCGTTCGCAAGTGCACGCGGAGAGCGCGCGTTTTTTCGCGCTGTATGTACACTCGCTCCCGAGCGCTCGTTATAACGCGAGCAGCAGCCGCGCTCCAAGGGACGCACTGTTCTCGCTTCCGAGAGAGACGTCCCTCTCCAGCCTCCGGTCCCGCGATAACCGCCGACGACGAGCGACCAGCCGTGAAAAAGTTAAAAATTCGCCGCCGTCTGCATGCCAAGAAGGCGTTTTCCCTCGATCCCGCGAAAGATGACCCCTCGAGGGCGCGCGCACGTGTTCGTTCGGTGGCACGAGCCGAGGCCAATGCGCGGGTCGCGCGCCCGATAAGACGAGCGTTTTGCGCGTCTGCACGAGCCGGCCAGGTTTAGTGACCGCTGACAGAGAGAGAAGTTGCGTCGCGCCCGTCTTCTTTCTCACACTTGCACTTGCATCGCGGTGGCTTTAGTTTCGAAAGCGTTTCCTGGGAGTTTCTTCAAATTCGATTGCCGCGGGGGATTTATACGTTTCGGTGATTTTTCGAGATCGCTCATTGAAATTTTACGATTGTTCAACGAGCAATTTTTTTTCCATCGGTAGCTTCGCCAAGTCTCTCACTTTCCGAAATATCCTCCCCCCGAATAACAAAAAAATTCAATCAAACCCCCCATCACCCTCCGTATAAAAAAAACAGAAAAAACTCTGATATACCTCGAAGAATCGGCCGGCGAAACGAACCTGTCCTGGCTCGCAATCGGGTCCGACGAAAAAAACGGAGCCTCTCTCTCGGAGCCCGCGCGCGCAAGCACAGACGCACCACACACAGACACACGCCGTCGCGTCGAGATGATCCGCCTCTGCCGCTCGCGCCGCTCCCATGCAAATGCACCTCCGGCTCCCGCTGCCGGAGGTGCATATAAGCGCGCGAGCGCTCGCCCTTATCTCTCTGTAAATACGAGGCCCGCCGCGAGAGATATCGGGGGAGGGGGGGGGGGAAGGAGAGATATCGCGCGCGCCGCGCGGCTGATACACGGCCGAATGTTTGAGCTTTCCGACGAGATTAGGCGCGATCTTTTTTTTCGACGTGGGCCTGCAGTTTTCCGGGGGGAGGGGAAGGGAAGAGCGGGCTTTCCTCTGGATTTGAGTTTGGGGGATCTTATCTTAGACAACAGGAAGTGAGGGGGGGGGGCGGTTGAGCAATGTTTCTTGTACTAACATAACTTCAAATTCTTATCTTCAAATTAGATAACCACTGCATCTGACACCTCGATAGAAAGTTTTCGATAATTTCCGATAATATCGCTAGAATCTAGCTAGGTTTGGACACTTTTTTTTTAATCTTATTTAACGTCGACTTTTACCTCGCGGCTCTTGTCAAATCGCGACATTCTTAGGTTTAGGCATTCCAGGTAGATCCTAGCAATATTATCGAAAACTTTCAACCATGCAGGATATAATTGATTTTCTTGCATTGCTCGAAAGCCCAACGTTGATAACAAAATCTGCCGGGCGATTCCCCTACAATATTTTCGCCCCGCAAATAAACATAAATTAAGCGCCAAACGTACTCCAGCGCTTATTATGCACGCGTATTATCATACGCATTGTGGTCGCGCGTCTAGTCGCCGCGGAGGGTCCGCGTCTGGGGCTCGTCGTGCGGCTTCTTCCGCTTCCTTTTCCTCCCTTCCTGCGCGCGCGCGGGGTTCCTTCTCGCTCCGCGAGAAATGTACGTCTCGTACGACACCGTGAAGTTATGGCTAAGAGCGCCTAACACGCGTTACGTGCGACTGCGTGAAAATCATCGGGAATTCTGTATATTCCGTTTAACGACTGCTCATAAAGGCGAGAGAGAGCCCATTTAGTCGGGGGGGGGGGGAAACGTCGAGACCTTTCAATGCCAGGGACGTTTAACACTTTGGTCCTTTCGTATCTGAGAAGAGTTGGTGGGCTCTATTCGTGGAGATTAACTTTATTCGTTGAATATTTACTGTTATAAAACAATTCCATTTCGGCGAGAAGACTTACATTAATTTCTCATTTGTAAACTTGTTTGTAAGTTGTACACACACGCGAATGGACTGAACTCGACTCTTTTTCCGGCCGACAACTTTCTTCCTTTTCATTTATGTACTCCCTTACGTCGCGTACCCCGTTTTTATTTCGGCGTCGCAAACTTCCTCGCTCGCCGAGAGCGGAGTGCCTCTCCCGAAAACTTGTTCTCCCCGACTTATAAATATTCCATTCCGCGCAAACTTGCCAGAACAAGCCCATTACAAACAATAATTCGCCCGCAACGCGCGGCTACCCTCCTTGCCGAAGAAACGTCTAATTCGTCAGAATTAGTCCGCCACCCGACGTTTGTGTGTACGACCCGCGGCGAAGTTTCGCCGCTCGCGATTCCCCCCCTCGCGGAGCGCATAATCAAGCGCCGCGGCGAATTCGCCTGCGTAATGTACGGCGTGCGTATATATACGCATTTAGCCTCGTCGGCGACGACGACGTTGCCATCGAGCGCCGGCTGAATTTTGCGTGCACGTCGACGTTGCGATTAAAGGCGCCGAAAGTGGATAACGAGGGCGCCGAAGGATAAAGCGACGTGATTTCGAGAAGAATTTTGAAAAATGTTTTTGGTTCTGTTTTTTTTAGAGAAAATCGGATGATTCAGATTTGAGATAGGATTTTTAGTAAAGTGAATTCGTTACGCAACACAATTTTATTGTTTTCGCTTGACGATTCGAAATTATTTTTCAGAGTGCGATTCGAGTTTTAGAAACGATGGAAAAATTGAATAAGCCCAAGTGGAAATAATTTATATAATTTTTATAATAATTTTATATAAATTTTGTAAAGATTTGGTTCTATACAATTT
>JAWWEO010019416.1:0-14523 GCA_035582975.1 Ormyrus labotus | reverse complement strand
TATATATATTAAAAAAAATATATATATATATAGCATATTATCATATTATATCACTGTTAAATAAATTCAAATTTTATTAGTTTTAGTTTTAAGTTTATAATTATATTGTATTATTATTTTATATTTATTTTGCGACTGGCGACTACTTCCTATGTATCATGCATAGTTTAGTCGCTAGTTTTTCAAATCCGGACCTGCGAACAGAAAATATCGTTTTCCTCTGCAGGATATAGCGCTTAGTCTAAGAATATATTGTATGTATACTCATTCTGTAGTGTTATATACATACAGCAGTATGTTATATAATTATGTAACTCTGGATTAATAAATAAATAAAAATTAAATTAGTAGAATCAACGAAATTAGCAAAGTAAATAAATTTAAAAGATTTAATTTGAAATTCCATATAAAAAATATTTGTATGCGTTTTTCAAGTACAATTTTTGTTTAATAATTACATGATTTTTTTTCAGAAATTGAGGGTACAAAAACAGCATACATTTAAGAGATTTAATAATACTTTTTTTAAGAAATACGTTTTCGTATAATCTTCTAGAAAGTATATATTTTTAAACATTTATTATTTTTAAAATAAATTAGTTAAAATTTTCAGATAAATTAGAAAAAACATGTTTTATTGCGTATATTAACAAATAAACCTGAAACCTAAGTTCACGACATTAAGCATAATCCAAGGAATTCGCACTGCTCTCAAAACAGAACGAATGAGAGAGAGAGAGAGAAAATATACATATATACATGTAGTAAACTGCCGCTAGGGTCGCGCACGAGTGAGAGAGAAAGAGAAAGCTACTGATGTACACAAACCGTTCGCTAGCAGCGGTAGAGGTCGAGATAGTTCGCCGGTCGGTGTGTCTACGTGCGCTTTTGTTTCAAAAAATTAGTGCGCTTTAGGCTGCAGTCGAGAGAGGACCATGTGGTTATTCGTAAAGTATACCGACGGTGATTTAGCTTTCAACACCGCAAAGTGAATTAGTACCAAACTTTAGTTCAGAAGTTTTATGATAAAAGTAAAAAATATAAAGTAGTGGAACAAGAAGGAATTCGGGAAGCTCAAATTATTATTTATGCGGATACCGAAAGTGAAATTGAAGACCTTATAGGGAAGTTTTAGTCACAGATTTTTATATTATAATAGAATAAAACTTTTTTTGGCATAATGCTTTCTCATACAGAACATAGATAGAAATAATGCAACAATTAATTTATATTATAAATGGAATGTTATGAAACAATTACTATTATCTTATTTATTAAAAGGTGAACGTAATTAACATTACATTCTGCGTGTCTTGTTAAATTAGAAGTTATTATATGTTTATCAGTTGATTTGCAAGTTACTAAAATTTTATAGTTCGTTCATAAGACTACCCTAGTACAAAGAGAACTTATAAAAACTGATAAAATGGGGTCATTCCGGATACAAATACACATTAAAACCCTTTAAACGAACACAATTTTATCGGTTTTTATAAGACACTTTCAACAGGGTACAAATTTCTCACTACATTACGTGGCATAACCATGTTAGGTTCGTCTAAAGGAAGTGCATTGGTTCATCGCATGTCCTAAACTATTTTCTATTTGGAATCAGTATGGCAAATCTTCGGAATGATACAACTGTTTAAAAATATCGTTAAAATAAAATTTTTAGATTTTGAAAAATAACTGAAATAGCAACAAAATCTAAACTAATCGATAAAAGAATGAAGAATAATCATTAAAATAGCATAAAAAATTCATTGGCATAATTTTAGTTTATTTTAACGGTTATTCTTTGTTTGACTATAACTTTGGAACAAATAAAGATTTTTAGACAAAATTTTTTTTTTAATCGAAAGGATTTGATCTCACTTTTCAATTGCCGGAAGTTAAAGTACTTTACAATTAACTGTTTAAAAGTTATAAGTGATTAAACAAAAATCGATTTTTTTTAGATTTTCGGTTAAAGAACTCATAACTTTTGAAAAATCGAGCATTAGACCGAATGAACGCGGCTTTCTTCATATTTTAACATTAGAAAACATATCCCGAAGTTACAAGGAAATCTGTGATCCAAAAGTGGTGTCCTAGTTAGTAAGATATAAATCTTCATTAAATAACTACAAATATCTTAAAAACATGGAATACAATTAAAAAGAAAAAAGTACAAATACAAAAAAATATTAATATTTACTGGCAAAAATAGAAAATTAAAAATTTCAAAATTTTCAAAAATCACTTAAAATTAATTTATAAAAGTAGTTAAAATTCGCAAACAAGCGCATAGAAATTAAATGAAACAAGTATACGAAATTTGAAGCAAATTCACGGCGTCGTTTAAAAGTATCCAAAGCTTTCTCTATGAGAATCCGCTTATAATTGAATATAACAACGTCAAAAACATATAAAATCATTAAAATACTACGATATCTAGAGAAAAACCTTATAAAATATTATTAGTTAAGAATATTAAATTAATAAGCTTAAGAATTAAGAAACGTATAAAAACAAATAAACATATCATAATTGAAAAAATACGTAATATTAGTAAAAAATATTATTTAATTATTTATAAGATTGAACATAAAATCCTATCAATTAGATAAATTAAAATTAATAAGTTAAAAAACCATCTTGTAATAATCAGATTAAAACTAATAAAATACATCAAATTTGAAAACAGATATAACTTCATTAAAATAACTATTACTTTAATGATTCAGAAATCTGTATAAACATAAAGAAACAAATAACTAATAACCTCAAAATGATATATAAAATCTCATTAGTTGAATAATTTATTAAAACTTATAAAACTTAAGTGTCTCTTAATAGGCTTATAAATTCTTGTAAAAATAAAATAAATCTTATAAGTTCTATTTAAAAAAATGTGTCTCTTAATAGGCTTATAAATCTTTGTAAAAATAAAATGAAAGCAACGGAAACGCTGTGGTTGAGGGGAATACGAATTAAAAATGCTTAGCTTTTAATCGAATCAATCTCTTTTAGAGGAAAACCTATTTTTTATAAATCAAAAAGCTTATATTAAGCACCAACACTTAATTATATGTATGTATGCGTGTGAAACAAAGGTAGGCCCGGGAAAGGAAGCGCAGCCGAAGCACAGCGCTTCGAAGCACGGAGGAAGAGAGGGAGGCAGCAAAGACCGAAGAAAAGGCAGTTCGGGGAGAAATGTTTACGCTACTCCCCTATTATATATATATTTCTCCCCTATTTACCGTCGCACACTCAGGCCTCCTCGGAGACTCTGGCAATGGAGACAGAAGTGATAGTGGCAGAAGAAACCTCAACGTCGAATTCCAGAAACAGCACCAGAGTGAAACGGAAAAGACCTACCACACCTGCGACGAGCTGTCCGCGGCTCGTCGACAACCCCATGTTTACGCGATCGGAATGTCAAGGCCGTCGCGAACTGGCCCGACATTTCCGAAGCCGTTGGTAGTGTAAGTGTTTATTGTAAGTGTGCCTGCGAGCAGCTTACAATAGGCAAATAACATAAGTTAGAGAAAGCGTTAGAGAGGGGTGCAACTTTCCGGGCGTCTCGCGGCTGTCGATCACTCGCGAGATCGGCAGTATGCCCTAGGCAGCCTAGCCAAAGGGTATCTTGCGCGCTTAACCAGCACGAGTGAGAGTGTCTGTGTGAGAGCTAGAGCGAGAAAGAGAGTAGAGGACGAGATCGAGCCACCACCGGAGGTTGGGGAGGACCTCCGTTGCACCGTCGCTGAAGCCAGGGAGGACCCGAGCCAGCACGCGGACACCAGTTGGGTGTAGCTAGGGCCTTGAGGCTCCGAGTTATTTGCTGCAAATAAGTGAGAGAGAGAGGGAGAGGGAGAGGGAGAGGGAGAGGGAGAGAGAGGGAGGGAGAGGGAGAGGGAGAGGGAGAGGGAGAGGGAGAGGGAGAGAGAGAGGGGTTCGCGTGCGCGGTGCGATTGAGCCGGGTGCGGGCCGCGAACGGCCGCCCCAGCTTTGTAACTAGGGCCCGCGGCAGTGTTGGGAGCTGGCCGACGATCGGTCGCCCCTTCACTCGTCAAGACAGTTCGAGATCACCTCAGACACGTGGGGTTTCGATCTCAATAGATAGAATCGAGTATAGACGGTGGGGTTTTATACTCGTTTTCTTTCCCCTTTTCTTTTCTTCTGATTCCTCAGGTGAGAAGAGGTACCCGCTCTTCTCTCCGCACCGCCGTGCGCCCGCGTGATCACAAGTGTGATCGGTGCGGCGCCTTATCCATCCGGCAAATAAATTATTTTGGTGCGTGGTAACCGGGTAGAATTACCACGTCACACACCCAAGAAGAGTCAGAAAGAAGAAGCGGAAGGAGAACGAACCAGCCCCGCTAACAGTTGAGAAAAAACCGCCTACCAAACTGCAGAATGGCAGCAAGTGAAGGGGAAAAAGAAGAAACAGAGGAATTCAGAGTCAAAAACGAATGCACTGATAATTCGCCCGAAACACAAAGAGAAGTATTTGGACATCTTGAAACGGATGAAACAGGATACAGCCGCTGGCATGGCTCAACAGGGCGTAGACAAGATCTGCAAAACAGCCACTCGAGATATACTGATCGTCCTTACAAGGGGCAACACCGAATAGGCTCTTTCCTTGCCAAAGGCCATCAAAAAACTGCTCGGAGACGAGGCTACAGTGATCAGTCAAGCAAAAGAAGAAGAACTCGAGATAAAAGACCTCGATGAAACCACAACCAAGGAGGACGTTCTCGAGGCGTTGAAAAGTGAAGTCGGACAAGACATTGAAATCACGCTGGACTCTGTCAAATACTTGCGGAAGATGTATGGAGGCACGCAGGCGGTAACTGTATGATTGGCGTCAGGCTTGGCCAAAAAAATTGTTGAGGAAAACGGCAAGATCAGGATAGGAATTGCAAAATAGGATCTCAATAGAAATGGATTCTCAATTACCGAATAAGAGGAGTAAGGAGGCCTGTGAAATGCTTTAACCTCTTCTGACCGGCACCATGAATGCACAAATAAAAAAATTTCTTTTTCATGGATCTATTATTCTTTTGCCCTAAAAACTTAAAATATACAGACGTATATCCCTTAGTGTATATATTTTCTTATATAAATGCGTGTCAACGTATGTGGATACTAGTACTGCTTTGAATGAAAAATTGCGTGGGAGTCATTTATGTATTCAAAAAATAACCCAATACAAACTCCTACCCCGTTAATCCCACGGATTAACCGAGTTATTAAAGAAATAATCCACAATAAATATTTTTTATAGCACTTTTAATTTAATAACGGTCGCGATAGATTTTGCTTTCTTCCGATTGCAATTATAATAGGCAATAATTAACTTTTAATTAAATAACTTGATCACTTCTCGTAGAATTTTATTCAAAGTAGTTAATGCCACCGGTGATTTCATAAAAAAAAATTAGGACGCGTCACAATCGTAAATTCAATATTTGTCCACAAATGTGGATGTCGGTCAGAAGAGGTTAAGTGCTGGACATTTGGACACCTTTCAAGCAAGTGTAAGAGTCTAGTCGACCGATCCAACCTCTGTGTAAAGGACTGTGCACACGTTGCATCAGATGTCCAGCATACAAAGATACACTACAAGTGATCAGCAAAAGATCTAAATGAGGATAACGAATTAATCATTACGAGACAGCGCACGACCTGCTCACGCAGTCGGTGCGGGAGCTAAAGCCTGATCTGGGGACACAGCTCTGGAAGGTGGATGCCAGCACGAAGGCCGTTATCTGATCGTGCGGTAATTCTATATTCCAGGGTAATGTTAACAGTTCAGAAAATGGTTTTATGAGAGCTAAGCTGGGCGGAATATATTTCTTCAGCTGTTACGCTCCGACTGACTACGGATGCGAAACAGCACTTTCCCGTGGCAATAGCTGGGGATTTCAATGCCTGGGAATTCGACTGGAGTAGTAAGGAAACCAATGCTGGGGGACAAATATTGCTTGAAGCGATTTCTACATTAGACTTGGTCTTAATGAACAGCGGGAACGAACCCACATTTGCAACAGGCGAGGCAACATGGATAGTGGATTTCACCTTCGTGAGTAACACCCTTCTCAGAGATCACTACTCGTGGGATGTCATGGATATCTACACCGCCAGCGACCATCGAGTAATATCCTGGGAAGTCTATAGTGGTCGGAGAGCCAAAACTCCAATTTGGACAATCGTCCAATCAATGGTAATAGTGCTACAGAGAGAGCAAATGACATCATCACGAGAGTGAAGAAGGCTTGTGATGCGACCATGCCACGAAAGTGTACAGCCAGCAGACTTCCATCAGTGCATTGGTGGGGCAGTGAAATTGCCTCGATACCCAAAGAGTTCATGCGGGAAAGGCGACTGGCGAACCACGCGGAACTGGAGAAGAAATATAAAGAGGTGTGCCGAAAGCTAAGTAAGGCCATCAAGCACAATATGAAGAAATGCTGGGAAGAGATCTTGAATGAAGTCGATAGTGATCCATCGGGTAGATCATACAGAGTGGAAATGGTGAGACTGAGAAGTCAACCAATGTCATCGCCTACGTGCCCAACCTTCTGAAAAAGATAGTGGCAGAGCTGTTTCTGCCACAGCCAGAGACTCTTCTTAATAGAATGTAATGATGCGGAGACAATCCCGATAGTGACAGAGGAGCTACTACTGGATGTGTCACGATGCGTTTTAAATAATTTTTATTTATTGCCCGCGCACGTGACAACTAATTTATAATTCAACAAAACCCGGTAGTTGATTGGACTGATCAACATGAATTTGCATAGGGAGTAGAAATAAATCCAAAACACTCGATCAATTTTCAAAACGATATATTATCCGCAACAATTATAATTATTACACTCCCGAACATCCGCCCTCACAAACATCCAAAATCTCCACGAACTCCGAAAACTCAAATCGACCTCTCACACCGAAATCTCAACCGAAACTGCTTTAAATTATATTAATCTCAATCACTCACACAAACATACTCACACTCGCACACGAAAATCTACGTGTACGCAGACATGTCAATATCGTAAAATCAATATTCAATATTTCTTCGAAATCAAAATAATGATAGTCAAAACAATATGCGACTGGGTCGTTGCTCCTTGATTGTTGTCGTAATGCGCACCTGTAAACAAACTCCTTTTTGGAGTTGCGCGCGCGGACGGCCTCACGACATTTCGTCGCAGCGGAATTTGGCGCGGAAACGCCAAAGCACCAGGCCTTGATGGAATTCCGAACATAGCACTGAAAGCGAGCATAAAAACAGTTCCAGAATTATTTTTAAATGTGTCAACACACGCCTGTAGGAGGGAATCTTACCGATTTCTCTGTATGCTCGATAAGATTGGTAAGATATTGAAGCGGATTATCCATGGAAGAATTGAAGCGAACCGCAATTGTCCGAGAACCAATACGGCTTCCACAAAGGCTGCTCGACTCTGGATGCCATTAACCGGGTCGTCTTCACTGCAAGAGAAGCGATATCCGGCAAAAGATGGGAAAGAGGTACAAAGAAGTATTGCCTTGTGATAACACTAGACATAACGAATGCCTTTAATTCAGCTAAATGGAGCCACATTATGGAGGCTCTTACCAAGATGAATGTACCGGAGTACCTACGGAAGATAGTGGGAAGCTATTTTGAAGACAGGATCCTTAAGTATGACACTGATGATAGTCCGCAGGAGTAAAAAGTCACTGGTAGTGTTCCGCAGGGTTCAGTACTAAGTCCTCTACTCTGGAATGTCATGTCGACGGACTACTGAAATTAGAGTTACCGAAAGAGGCAGAACTAGTGGCATTCGCGGATGATGTTGCCCTAGTAATAGTAGCGAAACATCTGGAGGAAATCAACTACATCTTTGATATAACTTTCGGAAGAGTACGTCAGTGGATGCACTCGGTTGACCTAAGGTTGGCAGATCATAAGATGGAGACAGTACTTATCACCAGTATAAGAAAAATGGAAACTATCACACTGCGAGTCGACAACTATGAGTTCACGTTCCAACCATCTCTTCGATACTTGGGAGTGATAATAGATGCCCGGCTCAGCTTCAAGCAGCACACGGTACACGCCGAAACTAAAGCGTCAAATGTTAAGATCATCCTGACTCGGCGAATGCCCAACGTTGGAGGTCCGAAACCAAAGAGAAGAGCGCTGCTAACATTCATGATTACATCAGCGCTCACGTATGGCATTGCCATTTGGGCAGATGCACTCAAGACAAAGAAATATAGACGGAAGGTGGCATCAGTCTACCGACTAAGTACCCTATGCTTTGCCAGCACTTACCGTACGGTATCTGAGGACACCGTCTGTGTGATTGCAGGGATGCTACATATAGAAGTACTAGCAGAAGATAGAAGAACACTATACAATATATAAAAAGGGTTGACCACGCTGAGTGCAACGGGATTAAAAAAAATGAGAGAGCCAATAGCCTATGCCGGTGGCAGCTGCTGCGGAGCTCGTGTAACAACGGAAGATGGACACATCGTTTGATCTCACAGGTTGACACGTCGCTCAACCGCCCACATGGAGAGGTAAATTACTACCTGACCCAGATGCTTTCAGGGCACGGATGCTTTCGGGCGTATCTTCATAGATTCGAACATGAGTCGGTGAGGATGCCAAGCATATATGCTTCGAGTGCCCGCGCTACAGTGAGGCGCGTAGAACATGAGAGACTGAAATTCGACGGAAAATTACACCAGAGAACCTAGTAGAATCTATGCTCATATCAAAGAAGCGTGGCAGGCAACAAGTTCCTACGCAGCTGAAGTTCTCAAAGATCTACGCTGTGCGAAACAGAAGAGAAATTAGTAATAAAAAAAGATAGAATGATACAAAGGAAATGATGACTGTCAAGAATATCAAATTTTACTCATATGTACATAGAAGATGACGCGCGTATAAAAACCGGAATATACGTGCCAAGATACGGGGATAAGGCTATGAGCCAGCAAGTGCAATGGCCAGGAGAGCCATCATCTAGGAGGGTCTGGATGACAGAGCAACGGCGCCACCCCGAAGTAATCCCCAACGGCAGTTTCTAGGGTGGCTCAGACATGGAGAAGAAGTTTATGGGCAACAATCTCACACTATCAGGACGTGCGGTCCCTTCCTGGTGTCTGTTTGAGGTAGGGATCGTCAACCGGCCTGGCGTGGTCCTTCTATGACCGCACGGCTTGATTTAAGGTTTCTCGTTCTAACCCTCGTAGAAAAAGAACATACACACACAAGAAGTGTAAATCTGACCGAGCAACTTCCAGGTAGTAAGTTTAGGGTATCGCTAATGTCGGCGGTATGACAGTAGCAAATCGATTAAATTTTTTTGAAGATCATGAAACATTGTGAACGTGTTATGGAAAAAAATGTTGTTTTGACAGTTTTTTTGTAAATGGTTTTTACATTTTTTACAAAAGTTTTTGATCAAAAAAATGTAGATTATTGTCAAAAAAGGTATTTAGGACTTAAATGAAGTGAAAAATTGCTCGTTACGTTGATTTTGGGAAAAACGATAAATTTCAACTTTTGAAGCACTAAGAAATAAAAATGGCAGAGCTTTGCATTTGTCACGGTCTCTTTGGGGTACTTTGAAGTTGAGAAGTTATACACGATATCCTTCGTTTACTCCTTATATGCAAAGTTATACCAAGTTATCGAAATATCCGGAAATATGCAATCTTTTACCTTTTTTCCAGTCAATATTTTCACTTCGAAAAAGATGTAACAGGTCCAGGTCTCACGCTTGGCCGGAGCTCGACACCTGCCGCTACAAAGGCTTCCGCTCGAACGTGGGGAAAAGACTCTCAATTTTACACAGATGCCAGACGCTACGCGTCAGGGTCTAAGACCCTTTTTTCCAATTATAATTCCACGTGCGGCTAGAGCTGTTGCCGCGGCCGACTCAGATGGAGAGTGGGTGGATTCGGGTGAACAATTTAAAAACAATGATTATAATTAGGACTATTTATTGCTTCAGGCAACCAAAGGTAATCCTACAAATTAAATACGGTATCCGCTCGCTCAACAGATAACCTACTCTCCACGCTGACCCAGAGATTCTCTCGCTTCCGCTTTGTCGCCTCGGTACGCTTCCGAGAGGGACCCTAAGCTAGACGGAGAGGAGACGTCGCCATTCCGCATTGTCGCGGCACCCGCTTCACGATCGTGTAACTGCGTCCATTCCTCGATATGACGCCGGTGCGGACCCCGGGAAGAGCCCACGAAATGGCTGGATCGGCAACGGCCGATCCCTATCGAACCTCACGGAACGCGCGTGAACATTAATCTCGGCCTGCGCGAAATAAATTTTATACCTACTTTATGTTTGTTTTGTCTGAAGTCTTTTAATAAACGGTTCACACAGTCGGCGTGAACTTTCTGTTTTAAGGTGGTCTTATACCTAAAAAATTGACTTTTTAAAATAACCGAAAAAAAAACTAAATTAAATTAATAATATATTCATACAATGTTTTTACAATAATATATTCAATTTTTGACCAAATAATCCAAGCCAGAACTGTTTAAGACTCTTCGATATCAGAATATTCAGATTTAAACATTTTTGCTCTGCCGTAGCCTGCAGTTTCCAAAAATTGATGGATTTTCATTCAGCGGAGCTTGAAATTTTGATATTTTATACTATTTTGGACTGAAGAGTTATACGTATCCCATTTTTTTGATTTAATATTTTTAAGATTCAATTAACTTAAATTAAAAAGATTCATTAATTAAGCAATTTTTTTTCAATTTATTGAATTTTAAAAGTACTTAATCAAAAAAATTGCATACAAAATTTCAAGCTCTATTGAATGAAAATCCATCAATTTTTGGAAACTGCAGGCTACGGCAGAGCAAAAATGTTTAAATCTGAATATTTTGATATCGAAGAGTCTTAAAGAGTTCTGGCTTGGATTATTTGGTCAAAAATTGAATATATTATTATAAAAACGTATAAATATATTATTAACTTAATTTAATTTTTTCTGGTTATTTTAAAATCACATTTTTAGGTGTAAGACCCTGTTAATTGATTTAGCGTTGAATCATTAAGCGAGTTCCTCCTCCCCGAAACCTCCCGCTGCTGCTTTATGACACATTTTGCGTTTCCAGCTACCCGGCGGAGAAACGAGAGCGGACGGAGAAAAAACTGCGGTTACGAGTGTAAAGAGAGCCGCAGCGTTGTACACGGCTAGGCCGAGGCGTAGGAGAAACGCCCGGCTCTTTATCATTAATTATTATTTTATTTTATTAAGATTATTTATTAACTTCGACTGAAAAGTACCCCGTTACAAGTTCAATTGTTCAATTATATGTTTATTAATAATTATTGCTTTCCCCCGGTTAGTAGGGTTGTGCGTATACGGTTTGATTGTTTAATTAATTTTTTATAAGTAACTAAAGCTTTATCCCGGGTTGTGGGGTTGTGAATGTACGCTTTTCCCAGGGTTATATGGATGTGAAGTTTATGATTGAATTGTTTTTTTATTTGTTTATTAATTATTAATGCTTTCCCGCGGATTATGTGGTTGTTGGGTATATTGTTTAATTGTTTAATTAATTTTTTATTAAGGGGTTAGGTACACTTAGAATTTCTTCTCACGCAAATTGCTTTCCACGAGGCTTCCGTTATGAAGAAGGTGGCCGTTATGGTTCTGGAGTGGATGACTCAATATAAGTTAAAAAAAAAATTTTAATCAATATAAATCGTAGTCAAAACTTTGTTTTCGAAACAACATTTTCTAAGTCGATGTGCATGATATTTCGAGAACGGCTTAAACAATCGCTACCAAATTTTAACCACTTGTTTACAAGATGATTCTGGTGTACCTGAACGATCGATATTGTAATTTAGATTTTTTTCTTTTTTCTTTATAGTCGAAAAATGAGCTATTTTTTATCGAAAGAAATTTCGAAATACGAATTTTGTATTTTAACAAACGCCATTTTCTAAAAAACTAATATTTTGGAAATTTGTTTAGTTCAAGTACACAGAAATGTTATTATTTAACTAACCTCACCGGGTTTCATTTTTTTTTTTTTTTTTTGAGATGATCCAGTCTTGAGTTCGGCTGCACACCGCAAAACACCTCTTTTTTGGACCTCTGGGAGATCGGCTACAGTCGCGTCATTTGTAGCTATTTTTGCTTTAAATAATTTTTAGAACTTCTTTAACTGATAATTATTTGAACTAAAAATAATTGGTTATTAAATAATAAAACCCGTCACTACAAGAAATTCCCAAAGAAAGCGTTTCTTTCCTCTGCCAAGTGTATCTAACCCCTTAATTATGATTGCTTTACCCAGAGTTATGTGGTCGTGGGATGTATGTTTTAATTGTTTAATTAATATTTCATAAATAACTAAAGCTTTCCCCCGGGTTATGTAGTTGATGGGTGTACAGTTTAGTTGGTTAATTAATTGTTTATTATTAATTAATACTTTTCCTCGGGTTATATGGTTGTTTGGTGTACGGATTATTAATTTATTGTTTATATTAATATTAATGTATTGTTTATATTAATATTAATGTATTGTTTATATTAATATTAATGTATTGTTTATATTAATAAAACTTTTTCCCCATATGTTCTCTTTCTGTTCCTCTTGTATTCTTCAGTTGTCTTCATGTTCTCATTTGTACTCCCTTGTTCTCTTTCTGTTCTCAGTCGTACAGAGTACATAAGAGAACTGCAGAGAACATGAAGAGAACATGAACACGGTGAGAACTGATTGTGAGAACATTTTTTGGGATAACTCGGAGAGAGAGAGTTTTTAAATTTCAAATAAGCGCGCTCATCGCGTTTCAGTCGTCGCCACAGTCGCCGTAGACTGTGCGTTTTGTCAGCTAATAGTTTTTTATAGTAAAGTTTACAATCATTCAATATCTTCAAAGAATATACTCCTGGATACAATGCTACTATTTCAAAGCAGGTAAATTTTAAAGTTCCATTATTATTTCCAGCTATCAAGCTAAAAAGAACTTTCATTTTGCTTTCTCAAAGAGAAAGCTTTGTAACGGCAAATTTTTTTTTAAACTTGAATTTGGTTGATTTTCGATATTTTCAAGATTTTTGAGTCAGAAAAATTGCCTCAAATAGAAAGATCACTAATGTTAGAAATATTTAAGACCGAATTTTTTTTTTAATTTGATGGTTTTAAGGTTAATATTTCAAAAATAAAGTTATTTTTTGTGATGTCTGGATGTATGTGCGTATCCCTAATTTTGTACATGCGATAACTCTCGAACGGATGAATATAATGGGCTGGAATTTTGCATAAATTTTGAGCATGCTTGAACTTAGAACTGATGAAATTTTGGAGCACTTCTGATAATTTTAAGTATATTTTTAAAAGAGATGTCGGATTAAAAAGTGACGGTCACAATACCATGTTTGTTCGTGATTAAAACAATTTTAAGGCATTACATAAAACAATATTTTGACATAGGAAATACATATCATTTACTTTTTCTTTATTTAATATACAAATTGGGGGTTAGCGAGCGGAGCGAGTAGGGTGGTAACCCTCCCCCCCCCCCTCCGTATAATTGAGAGAGAGGGAGAGAGGGAGAGGGAGGGAGGGAGAGGGAGAGAGAGTTCTTTAGTTAGCTTTCCCGCGATTTGCCTTTTCAGCCTTACAGCAGCAGCTGCGCAGCGGAGGGGATCCAGCGAGCACGCAAGGCAAGATTCGTGTCCACTTTGCTGAGAATCTCTGGCTGTCTTTCTTGTTTGTTCAGTTTTACTCCCTTCGAGTACTTCTAATCAGTTTGATGAAATTTCATGCAACGGCTGACTAGCCGGCCGTTACACCAGTAAAATTGAAATTTTAGGAATTGTTATAATAAACTATATAGAGTTAATATATTCACTAGATAAAAACTTCGATATTAAAAATTTAAAAAAAGTGATTAAGGGGGGTGAACATCTTTAAAAATTGATTTTTTTTTTATTTCATATTTTGATGATTTTTTTTTTTAATTTCATATTTTGTTAGTAAATATTCTCAAGAATATTTTGCCGCAATCTGGGCATTAAAAATCGCCGCGGTTCCAAAGTTACAGTTAAAAATTTGGAAAAAGTTTTTTGGTATAATTATTTACAATTTAAATTGTTAATAAAAATTATTACTATTGTAATAATTATAATTAATAATAATAATAACTTCCCGTTGGAAGGAGGCGAGACTTGTGCTGATAAGCAAGGGCAAAGGACCATTAAATGCTACGTTGTCGTACAAACCCTTGTGCATGCTGGACACCGCCCGGAAACTTCTGGAGAAGCTGGTGAGATCCCGCCTTCAGGCGGCGCTAACAACATCCGGCGACCTTTCCGAGAGGCAGTTTGGCTTTCGGAGAGGGCGGTCCACTATTGACGCTATCCAGGAGGTAGTGCAGGCGGCCAGGAGCACGGAAAGGGAAAATCATTTCTCCCAACCGATATGTCTCCTGGTGACACTAGATGTCAAAAACGCCTTCAACTCGGTCAGGTGGTCAG